>DWNY01000442.1:0-16409 GCA_018250635.1 Telegonus apastus | reverse complement strand
TTCTACAATTTATTTTATTTAACTAGCATTATTACGACCAATTATTAATACTTATAATGTTATTATTAACGCATAACGTGAAGTACTATGTACCTATATGATAATTCGTGTTATATTAACTATTAATAATACAAAGAACATTACACTCGGATGTTATTTCTATATAACAAACTCTTTTTAATTTTTCATGGCCAAGCCGCTAAAACAACAGGGAGTTTTGAGTAACTAATTAAGTTATAATTCGTTCGTATTTTCCTAACAAACATAGTACTTTTATCATAACAATGAAGCAAGTTCGCTAAACACGATGATTCCGAAAGTTTGAACATGGAATTAAATTATTACAGTACTAAGTTTACAATATATTTTTCGTAGTTATTAACATTAAAGTTGAAGAGTGTAGAATAATAGACTTATTTTTGCTTTATAATGTAAAACGTTGCTATATTCTGGCTTGAAGGAGTAAGGGAGGGCCATTTATAATGTGCCTTCCAACTTTGTCCGAGCGGTAGTAAATCTACGTACCTGTCACCAATCTCGAACCGAATACGTGGTTTTATCTATGGTTCATTACAATATGCGACAGTGTACTTACGTTCCGGTAGACTAAATGCTCGCTTGCTACTTCACTTTCATAAAAAAGGTTGCTACTTATATATATGTAGGTTATGACCCTACTGCTTCATCGAGATCTATACACGCAGATCATTTGTTGAGCGAGGGTTACTAAACAATGCGTACAAATATCGCAAATGACATAGTTTCTTCTGACTCAGCGCTATTGTATTCTTAGTTTTTGTTGGAATAAGCGTTTAGTTTTGCTTGAACAAAAGCTACTCACATAATACCTTTATTTTACGATCTTTACCGAATTAATACGTAGGATACGTACATGTCTTAAAAATACATTATTACAGTTCCTATCTTATTCAGGTTATTTTTCTTGTATTTTTAAGTTCAACTACTTTTATCTTTAAATTCTTCACTCCGTAGTAGAAAAGTTAGAAACTTCAAAAAAGTAGATACCCTTTTATAACTATTGACTTGCTTGAATGAAAATATTTTAAAATGTGTTCGTTTTAAAAGATACATTTTAGGATAACCTTTTAGTTACTCGTATTATTTCGTAATTTTACTTGACCTCCGTATTATAGTAAATGGCTAAAATAAGGCGGTCGACAAATCCATTCAAAATTATTTATATATAGATTAGAACTATATATATATATATAATTGTGTTCTATTCGGATACGCAATCCTTAATAGAGATGTGGATAAGCTTAATTAAAATGTATGTTTGAAACGACTAAGTTCTACAATATCCTTAATTGAAAGTTACTTTATGAAGCGACGAAGTTGTGAAGCTTTAAGCTCGCGACTAAATGTCTGCGGACATAAAACGTGCCGGGTATTATCACTGTTTACAATCCATTTCATTTCCCACTAGCTGATCTCCACTGTTTCAACCGCGTTAAAGAAGTAACAGCATACATTGGTATCAGCATACATTGGCATTTGTAACTGACATTAACGCCCACGACGGCTGGCGCAAGCCCATGGAACGCGCACTAGTGCTTTTTTTCAAAAATTGAAGTAGCCTAAATTACGCCTTAGGTCTTCAACCATCTTCCAGTGATAGTCCCGTCAAAATCAGTCCAGCCGTTTAGAAGATTACTTCAGCCAAACAGACAGATAAATAGACAGGCAGACAAAATTTTTTAGAACTGATTTTTTTTATCGGTATTGTATATACCTTCATATTCATGTAGTAAAAAGTAGTTATTTGGACATTACAAACAGACACTTCAATTTTAATTATTAGTATAGAGTATAGACTGAGCACGTCTCTTTTTCCACAAATAGGCAAGGTTTAGAGTGTCCGAGTGGATCCGAGCAGCATGGTGGAGTACGCTCCAAGCCTCCCCCTAATGTTGGAAGAGATCCATGCCCAGAAGTGGAATAAGTGTTGCGGCAAAACATAATAATGGATTATTCCTTTTAAAATAATACCCATCAAAACCTAGAAAGAACTCTTAATATTTTTCCCGATCTGTCTCTGTCTGTCCAATTTGTCCAACTGTCTATCTACATTATTTTAAAAGCAGTATCTTCCAAAAGACAAATCATATTTCTCGTTGAAATGAGACAAATTCGTGTTAAATTATGAGGACTACTTAGTACTGCCATTCTTCATATTAAATGTCTACACATTAACATGCATTTAAGCTTTTGCATGCATAAGCATAAATGTGCAATGAAATAATTTTGCAATTTCGTCCGAAGCACGGAAGCCACGTATGAGACGGGTCCGTTCCGTTTCGGTTTTGGAGCGAAAAACTGTGAATTAATGGTTCGTACGCTTTGTTCGAGAAGAGTTAAGGATTAGTAAATGCACGTAATCCTATTACTGTACTATCTGCATGAATATTAACTTTATGGAGCGTACATGTAACAAGTAAACTCGTTCAGTTTTGTCGTTTTATGATGTCAAGTAAAATACTGGTTGATTTAAAGAAATACATTGCTTATATCATTAAAGGTGGTAGAACCTTTTTTGAAAGAAAATAAAGTCTATTCACCTAGTTCATTTAATCATTTCCTTCTTAGTGAGGTTAGTCCTTAGTTATGAAATTTACATGTTCTGGGCTGATCTGTTAATGATTTAACTTTTTTTAATGTTCTTGTCCATCTTCGACAATATATAAAAATATTATTGAAATGTGAAGATTATCTAAAATTACGTTGGATTATTTATGGCTTACATTAAACTATAACAAATGATTTTCTTACTAATGCTTTTATTTAAATATAGTTTATTTTTTCAGATAACTTCGAATTATGTTTCAAAATCGGTTATACAAAATGTTGTAAAATGTATGCGGTTCGAACTCTGCAAGCTATATATCTTGTAGCTAATAAATGCTTATACTGAACACACTAAATTAATATTATTTGTACTTAATAATTTGTGAAAAACCAAAAAGTCATTACCTACATCGTAAACGGTTTATATTGCCAAATATTTTATTTTCCCGATCTCTGCTAACATATCTTTAACGTAATATAACTATTATTCGTTACTTCAGGATAAATTTCATATTCGTATGTAGAAACAGTAAGTTCAAAGAAAAATATAAGTAAAATTAGTGGAAATTGAGACTTAAGACTATAGAGTTATTATACTAGAATAGGGGAGCCATCATCAAATTGTGTCTATCTATATTAGACATTGTATACATAGGTTTCTCATCTTCCCTGTTTTATTTTTGTTAAACACTCGCATTCACAGGCCTGCCCATGGTTCCCCTACTCTACATATAATAAATTTATGCTTAAGACACTTAAATACATTATACAAATGGTTTTGTGAGTTACCTTTTTCAAATATTCACTAATTTACGCGATCTGAATATAATGGAAGAACGATGTTAGGTTTTATTTTATTGTTATTTTATGTCATATTTTAACACTTAAGTATTTTTTATAAACGTCGAACACTTAGGATTTTTTTTATATCGTAATGTGTATCTAGTGTTTAGTACTGATGTTTTACATACGAAGTTTCGGATAAAAATAGCAATGTTAAGCGCTGGTGTGTTCTAGTCTGACGGGTGTAGTAAGGGAGAAATTCTTATCCGAGGCATTCCAACTTAATTCTCCGGGGTTGCAACATACCTGAGGTAAATCTGGGGACTATGGTGTTGAGTTATAAATTACAAAAAAAGAACAAGATTTATGTTGGAAGTTTTTTAAAATATGGAAGTGGCAAACGAGCTTGCATCCTACCTGATGGTAAGTGGCCACTGCCGCCTATGGACACCTGTGATCAACCCCAGATAAGCTTAGAAGTCGTGCTTGATGCCGGCCACAGATACTACCCCTGAGAACTGAGTTGAAATGCCTCTGATATGTCTGTCCCCCTTACCACACCCTTCAAACCAAAACACAGCAACGCTGAACACTGTTGTTATAAGGCAGAAATAGGTGTGGCGGTGGTGCCCCCGAAGTTAACCCACAAAGGGTTCTCCCTTCAAAAGTAGCTTCTGTAGTAGTACTTTAGTACATAGTATCTCGTTGCTTGAAACATATTATATATCTCAAGGTAAACTACCAGTGCACTGCATTGGGTAGCTCGTATTTCTCAAGAGTAATTTGTTACCTTCACGCCTAAATTATTTTATGTCTGGATGAAAAAGGCGATTCTTTTTAATAACACTGATACGTAGTGACGTGAGGGCGTTATTATTTGGTAAGAAAATGGAAATGAACTCGATACCTAAGGTGAAGAAATAGAATATTTGAAAGCTTCTCACACATCCCCCAATATTTCGATTAGTCTGTTATTCTGTTTTTTCTTTTATCTTTAAAGGTTTTGTATATCTATAAATTTAGTGTCACATAAAGTTCTACTAGCTATCTCTTGGAATATACATAATGTGTATATGTCGTTGAAATTACTTTTCATGTCACAGTGGTAACCCGTCCTATGAATACTTAACAAATAAAAAACTGATTTTTTTGAAAAATCAAACAAGACCTCATACAAAAATAGCTTTATCATAGTCACAAGTCATACCACTAGACTCCATGCGTACTTAAAGCATTTTTTTTTCATTTTTCGTTTTTAGTAGATACTAAATAAAAATGACGACATAGAGTCTTCACATTCTTAACAATATCTAAATATGTTTTAGTTGTTAAGTATGTAATATTTATATTTTTATTAAAATATTTCTTTTATTGTCCAATACTTACTCGACGATAATTAATTCTACTATGCTTATAAAGCTTAGCTGAGAATTCTACTTTGTCTTTATAACATTTTTTTATATTATTATCTAACGCTTCATGGATGCTCGATTGGTGACATATTATTACGTTTAAGTTAAGATATCAAACCGTCTAATTGACACAGTGTAGGGATTTGTAATACCCAAACTATTGTTCGTACTAAAGTGTCCAAGGTAGTTCGGAACGAGCTTGATCTTTTACCATTTTTACCATTTGTATCGTAACTAAAAATCTACCTATATCAAGTACTAAAATTTTTAAGTAATAAAAAGGTGAATTTATGGTTGGAAACTAAGTTCTGAGAACTGAGAACTTCTCAGAGTTCTCAGCGCTCAACGTAAGGTATCGTTTGTATTACTAGGCATTTAATGCTTAGCTAATAATTAGAGTTTTTCTTTTGTTACATATACGTATACTATATCAGTATACTTAATAATACGATATAAAAATACCAAGTTTCAATTGTTAAGTTTATACATTTTTTAACAATTATTTACTTTATTGTACAATACTTATTTGACGACATTGATTGGAGTCATTTTTTACGTTTAAATTAAGACGTCAAACTGTCCAATTGACACAGTGTAACTCGTAATACGCAAACTGCCATTTGAGTAATAAAGTCCAAGGTAGTTCAGAGCGAGCTTGTTATTTTGGACCATTTGTATCCTAACTTCCTGAAATACGATTTATGTGCTCAAAGCTTTGATACTGCTGCCGCTGTCGAAACCGGGTAACGTTATTCACGATTGTTCAATTTACCATCACGTATTGATTCTGAATTTTGTTTTTGTAATACAATGGGTTTATGTAAAAGGAAAGTAAGCGAAATTGATATTTTAATAAAACTATTTTTCAGTTTACCGATATAAAATGCTTTTCTTTAATCCTTATGCTGTTTAAAATTAAGAACGTAAAATATATACTTATTTCAAATAAACAAAACAAACCCAATATTTTATAAAGGCTATATAATATGTATATTTATTTTGATTTTATTCTATTAACATTTTTCAAACATAACTAACGCAATATAACTACAAAATAGTTCAAGCTATTTAGTATACCTACATTTTGTCGTAAAGTATATATTAAAACAATCAATCGTTAATTTCAGCAACGGTACTAAATTAATTTCCGTAGAACAGAACTTCGTATGAGAATACTTCTATAAGGGTAAGGTACTTCTTGACAACAATTTCTAACCTAATCATTCCATAGATATACTTCCTAAATAAACCTACGAATATACAAACAGAGAAGTTACACACAAAATTTCTGTATGTAAATTAGAATCCCTTTCAGCACGCTTAGTGTGGAGATCCATAGTGCGCTCACGTGGGACTAGATAAGGCACGTAACTGAATATTATCGCTACGCCTATGAAACTCTATCTACGAATGTTACGAAATAAACCAGTATCAAAAATATATGACATAGTATACGTCCCCCACGGTTTCACTCGCAATTATAAAAAAATGTGACATGGCATACATATTATAACTGTAATTTTATACGTTTAAGAACACTAACAAAATAATATTTCATAAACATCTTTCACAAAAGATAAGAAATTAAAAAGATAAAAGGATAAAAAAGAAAAAAGTATGTAAGACAAAAAAGACTTTTATCCCAAATAATTCTATCCTACAAGAATCGTATATTTTTTCGGGAAAATTAGCCTATGTTATTGCAGACATATCCAGATGTATCCGTGTACAACATTTCATCCAGTTCCGTGCGGCCGTTCTGAAGTTACAAAATAACAAACATCCATCCAACCTCGCAAACTTTCAGCCTTATAATCTTAGTAAGATTGAAACTTACAGATGTAACGATTTTTATACTTAATATTATAATGTATTTTGTAGTGGTCACAACACTACTGGTCTCCACATTTGTTTCTGTTCTTATAATACTCCTGTAAAATTGCGGCTTTTGAATTTACAGTTCACTTAATATTAGCTCGTATGCTATTACTAGCTCCCATTTTTATCGTACACTAACAGTCTGGTGGGTAAAAAATATATAAATAGTCTATTTATGACAATGTATCTTATATTCGTCATATTACAGTGCAATGTACCTTAATTGTACGACGACTATCCGAAGCTCATCAAGAGATGGCACCACGAGTATTCTAAATCACGCTATTAAAGTGTTGTCAAAATTTACCGTATATAATATATACTGTCACTATTTATCTATTGTAAGAAATTATTTTTTGTAATACCAATATATATCTTTAATTTGTAAATCATGTAATTTTCATTAATTGACGAGATTTCCCAAAAACTTGAATATTGCTTACAAGGACCGCTCGTCCCTACGGAGTATAAAACAAGGGCGCTTCTTGTCTTCTGTACGCTTTGATCTTTAAAACTATGCAATAGATTTTAATGCAGTTATCGTCAATTGGCAGAATGATTCAAGAGGAAAGTTTATATGTATAAATTGTGTCCCGGCGTTGTACGGGTGCAACGTAGATACTAATGTTTATAGTAGTGTGCGCGTTCAAAGTCGCGGGTTATAACTATCTTAAATCTAGGTGCCCGAGCAACATGATACATTGTATCTCAGTAGTGTCTGTAGTTCTTATTATGAGCCATCGCCTATCAGAACTACCATGTTAGACTCCACAACTTCCGAGAACTTTGTCAAAGTAAAATCAGGTAATACGAATGAAAACTCGTTTGGAAGCAAAGTCTCGGAAATGTTTAACTTGTTCGCCGATTTCGCTCTGTTCAAATGAAATAACAACTTGTTTTCTAGATCCACTACATCGTGACTAACTTTGGACAAAGTTGTAAGCTCTACCTTTAGTCAAAGGCTCAAAATTGGACTTTCAATGTTGCTTTTCAGTAAAGAAAGCTTTGAATTTAATTTATTTCATTTAATTGTACGCCCGGATCTTTTGATATAGAGAAAATTAAGTGAGATAATTCGTATTTAATTCTTATCTGTAAAATTGGTAGTTTTGTTTACTTCTGTAAACATCCACTATTACATAAACTTTTGAAAATATTAATATAAAAATGATTTTAACATTTTTTGTGTACAAAACAGTGTACAATTTAATATATTTGTTTGAAATCAACCCGTAACTTTACGATTAAAATATAATCAATTCTATAAAAAGTTTTAAATAGTTAGGAAATTTAAAATTGAATTTCTTGTAATGGACGCTGCAACCCATTATAATAATTATATCGAGGTTGAAGAGTATATAGTAGAAAATAAATATTAATATGTACTATTATACTCTCCAAAGAGTTTAAGGAAAGTTTTTAATCTCACTCACTTTGTAACAAAGTACGCAGGAAGTGAATACGCCGCCAAACTTGTTTGCGAATCACTTTTACACTTAACTCAATTGCTATGTCCATATTTACTCAAAGCTTAAATGACAGCCAAGTACTTTTACTCATTAATGTTGCAAACTGCCATAGCCAGTTAACCATTCCTCTGAGCACTAAATTAGGCCTTAGATAAGTACGACGCGCTTACCACACCCTTCAAAGCAGAACACAGTAGCGCTTAACACACTAGGCAGGCTAGACGCAACAGTGGTGCCTCCGAAGTCGAGTCACAAGGAGTTGTACCACCTTTAAGAAGCTATCACTTAGCCATGTTTTATTTACATATGTGAGGTATGTAAGTATGTGAAGGATTTGTTCAATAAAACGGTATAGTTCAATGATCTTTTGCCAATCGATAAAGCTTATTTATCGTCAAGTTGTGGTATTCTCGCTAATCTGATTCGTTACGAGGCTGATCAAACAATTCCGTAGCTAAGAGATTGTTATTTTAGGCTACTCAAAATGCTTTTAGGCAGCTGACGTCACAATTTAGTACTAAATGCAAAATAACTTGCTAATAAAGTTACATAGTTGAATCTTTGCATAAATTCACTATATAAGTATACTTTTATATAAAATCGTTAAGTTGTGTTGTGAAACTATACATAATAAAGGATAATAGTGGAGACAAAATACGTATTTTTAAAGTTTATTAATAAATGTGGTAAATAAAGCGCACGATCAACATATAGAAAACAAATAATACTTATTTATTTTTAATGGGCAGATACCTAATTACACAAACGTAATTTTTTATCATAATTTTTATAAACTCCAGACACTTCGAGGTTATATTCGTTTTTCTTTGCATCCGCTAAATCGTTAATGATCATGATAATTAGTTCTGATATTTACAAATATTGTATGTAAAGCCTGTCTTCAGATCCATTTGATTTTTAAATGACATTTATAATATGAAATAAAATCAATTGCCTAAGTAATAATAACACTGAACACACTTAGAAATTAAATAAAATCAATGAACTATTTTCTAAGAATCTGTGAGAATTTATGTACAATCGCTTTTGAAACCACAGCACCAACGGCATATTTTAAATGTGAGAATTATCAAAACAAAATTTGAATAGTTTCAATGATGACTACGAAAATAAGTGAGTATATTTTACTAACAATGCTAAAGTTCCCAGAATAAAGTAAATTCATTCAGCACAAACATTATAATAGGTCAATTGATTTGAACTTCGACCTACGCTTTCCGTATTCATGACGTAAAAATAATCCGTATTATAATTTTCAAGTGTGCTAATAATACATTGAATAGATTTTGCAGCGTACCATCACAAGAAGGTCAGATCAGGTTAACCTTTATAATTATAAAAAGCATTGATCAATGTCGGAGATATAAATAAAACATTTGTGGCTTAATACTTATATGAAGCGATTTTAAAAATAAAGCACTAGAGCAGGCATTCTCAATATAACATAATAACATTATGAATATATTTACAATATTAAACAATCATACGCATCATTCATCCACATAAAGGTAAGTGTCTACTGCACTTATATATCTGAAATTAACTCCCAGATAAGTAGTGCAACTCACGAAGCTAATTCCGACCGTTTAGAATTGGAATTGTGTCAACACTAGCGCTGATTGAGTTCAATATTAGGTGGTTATTGGGTGAACTAAAAGAAATTTACTAAACGAAGTCATGTAAACTTGTTATTTAAACTTTTATATGATATTTGATCATTACGGTCACTATGACAAAATATACCGACGCCATTAATGGCCGATCCAAAAATAACTTATAATTTATTTAAAAGTAGGAAATGACGTCACTTTTGATGGGTCTGGTTGGAATGGGAATTGGTTTCATACCATTGAAGATCCCTAACGTTGACCATCTTAACTAAGTTAAAACACCGCGGACTATGTCCTTCATACCACTACCTCCATATCAGAATACAAGAACACGTATTCTATGGGGCTCCCCTACATATACTTTTTTCCGACACAAATAGCATTGGACTATGCTAAATTTCCTGTACATATATAAAATTCCGTAGAATTTAACTCCATTACAAATTTGTGTGGTTTGTCTGTCCATTCTTCTAAACTTAAAAACCTATTTCTAATGAGAATCAGTTGCGTTTCGGTAAAAGCGTGTGGTTGCTGACTCATCACACTAGGTGACGATGTTAGTCCTCGGATGAAGCAACGCATCTGTGCTTAACTTGACAGATAAAATCCCTGTTCTATATAAAGTTCATTACTGATGTCCATCTGATGGTAATTGGTTCCATAGCATGTTCTTTCTCTTACTTCAGTTTTATCCGATATCTCAAAAGGACGAAGTTACAATTCGTCCGAATCATTTTATAAGAAAATACATTCTAATTTTAAAAATAAATATAAGTACCTACAGTACTGATATATAGATATTATATAGGTTCATAAGCCAAAGCTGCAAACTAGGCTTGCGGCTTTGGCTTAGGAATGCGGTAACACTTAGTCAATTGAATCAATAGATCTTGAATTACGGATAATCGCTAAGTAGGAACATGTTTCTGAGACGACTGTGGTCGTTTCAGCCATTTCTTACATAATATTTTTTATGTGGTAGAACCCTTCGTGGTTCGACTCCTACCTCGACCTAATACTGCCTTATAACAGCAGTATTAAGCGCGGCTGTGTTCTTTTTTGATGGGTGTGGTAAGGGAGACATACTTATTCGAGGCATTCCAACTTAGTCCTCGGGGGTAGCAACGTATCTGTGGCCGACCCCAAGTAGGGATGAGATCTTATCTGGGGTTGATTACAGACGTCCATGGGCGGCAGTGGCCACTAAGAATTAAGTACTTCAATCTTTCTGCCCAACTTCTCTTCCCGACTCATTTCAGGAACTCCTCAGGAACAATAAGGTTATGAGTATGTCATTATCAACTATTAATTAAGCATATATTGCACAATTATTGCAATTTGCATTGAAACTATTGCAGTTTGTGTTCAATTGTAAAATCCTTATAGATTCAGCTTGAAAACGTTTCTGCTGATATTACCCTCAAATATCAAACACTAGTGGAATTCCGAATAGGAACATTATCTAGAACGATAGCCTTATCGGCATAAGAATTGAATAGAATTGATTCAATGTTACAATTAAGTTCGGCTGGTACGTGAATAGTTTCGTGAAATTGCAACGCATCGGTTATTATACAAAGATTTTAGTAACCGAGAATAGTTACACTAACTATTGCTTGCGGATTCGTTCGTTTAATTAAGTTTTAAAGGCTAGTGGTGTCCGACAGAATGTCTTTTGGGAATAAATACCATTTGTTAATACCTTCCTTCATAATATTGTAGAGTTTAAGTAAAACTTTCAGGATGACCGAGCTTTGCTGGAATATAATCAATATTAGAAAATAATGAAAACCAGCGAATAATTATTTTGGAATAGCTTATATTGTATATATTTATACCAAACAAATACCAATGCTTTTTACCTAATAACATTTGACATTACGTAAACTGTGAATGCATTTTTCCACGTGAAAATAGACAATCACTGAGATAACTTTTTATAGTGTCAATTGAGTAGTAAAAAACTAAATACATAACATATTTTTACAAAAAAATTGCGTGGTTTGCGGTGTCTTCGCCAGTACTTCAGTACATAGTGCATGGAAGGTGATGATGGATGCATAAAGTCTAACAGTTGCCCTTTATAAGTTTATTTTACTAAACTCTATTTTATTTCAGTTCAGTTCAGCCATTATCACAAAATTATTTCAGTAAATCTAAAGAGATTTAATTTAATTTTACTCGAGTTAGTATTGGCAAATAAAATAAAATTTTACACCATTGTCTCGTAACTATGGTACCATGATAACTCAAAACAGGGAAAAAGATATTTAAGGTTGTTTTTTAATAACATTGCAAAAGAAAATGGCAGCAACCATTAATGCCTAACGACACTTTTTCTTTTATTTTTATATTCCGCGCCTATTCGAATAACTTCCTATTATTAAATCATAATAATATGAGAAGTGTGGAGCCATTTTACGCACATGGCTTCCAGTAACTTTTAGATTTATAGACACTAGTATTTTTCATATACATTTGCCTGTTTCGGCATAATAATATAATTTCGAGTGACTTTTTGTAATATACCACAAGTGAAATCAATTGGTGTAACAACAAACGTAGTTTTTTTAGTAAAACTTAGTTTTCATAAATAATATTTTTTGGGATCCGTATGTATGACAAACAGAAAGCAAGAGATTACCTACCAAAATGCAGTAGGTAGGTTATACATAAATCGTCATAAAAATCAAAGGACGTTATGGATGGGTACAATTTTGTCCAATAAAGATATTAGTTACTAAGTAGCTTATTTTATAATCATAAAAAATAAAGCATTCAGTCCATCTAATGGTAAGTGGCAACTGCTGCTCAATGACACCTGTGATCATTCCCCGATAAGACTAATCTCTAAGACTACAGTCCTACCAGATATCGGTCATAGATGCGTTTTTACCCTTGAGAACTAAGTTGGAGCGGTTCGATATATCTTCCTTGCCGTACTCTCAGCCTTAGCTCAAACCAGAACGCAACACTTAACACTACTGTTATTGTTGTTATTATTCAGAAATAAGTGTGACGGTGGTGCCACGTGAGTTGAACCATGGTATGTTCTACCACCTTAAAAACTAAACTAAATATCAAGTGCATAAATAAACAAAGATATTAACCGAGATACCGTCTGGTATGCGAGGTTCATTAAATTGTATCACTGCTTTATAAACACGTATGTAGGTAAATAAACCGACGAATGGTTAATATAGTTAATTTATCGCAAGCGGCGTACCGCGGAAACTGGGAGGGTCACATTGAAGGTAATTAATGAGGTCTTTGAGGATCCTCACTTTATTGTAGCTACATCACCATTACCATAATCGAGTTTCCTCAATCTCGGGATACATTGAGGAAGGAAAATGTGTGCTTCGTAAATGACAGGCTATAATATATATTTCAAATTAATTATCGAGGTTAATCTGAAGTCCATTCATTTTGCACTTTCGTGCCGTAATGAGTTCACCATACTGGTCTGACGCAGGGTTCCAGGTTCGATCCCCGGCCACACATCTATATGATAAGAATTTGATTTCACTTCTGAGTCTGTGTGTTTGTGTCTTTGTGTATGTGTGAGCACAGGCCAATTTAAATCAAATCACTAAGTACCTATAGTCTATCAGTACAATTTCTTAGACTAATCATTTTCTAAGACTAGACCCAACCTGCTATGATTTTTAAAATTGTTGTAAGCTTAGACATCCATTTTCAAACTAAAGACTTTCTTTAGATTATATTTTATTACAATATTACTCTTAAAATATCGCAAAGTCAGAGTATAAATATCATTCTCTAAATTATATTTAAACAGTCGCTCTATATTTTAGGTAGTAACAAAAAGTATTAACGAAAAGTTTGGAACTTATATAAAGACCTCTCGATCAAATTTTTTTCTTTTATCGTAAAGTAGTGATAGCTAAAAATAAGTGACCTTTTAAATCATTCACCCTATACTCCCGCAAACTTTAGTGAAGCTTTCTATCCTTAATTTTCTAGTAAGTTTTCAGAAATATCTACGGGCCTGCGCCCACTGACCACACGGTACGGCAAAGCCAACGGATTTTGTAGTTGTGAGAACGTTACTGTAATACTTAGCAAGTTCAAAAGCATGATATCAGATCTAAAGACGGTTTGGCGTGCTTAAGTACGCATAATTTTGCAATGTATAAGGAGAAACATAAAAAGTAAGATGCGATCGGTTAGGCACGCAGTTCTTGCGTTGAGATGGTTCAGGCTTACTTTCATATAAGGTGACCATCTTAGTCCTTAGAAGAAGCAACGCATTTGTGACTGACTTTAGAGAATGCTGTTCTATATGAAGTTGATTACAGATGTCCTTAGGCGGCAGTAGCCATTGATCATCAGGTGGACTGCGTGCTTTTCTGTTACTTCAATCTTTTTAAAAAAGACGGGATACTCTTTAGGGACTGCCGATACTCCGATAGAATTAAACAAAAGTACTTGTTATCTCTTCATATGTATTATGTGTACATATGCACACATTATACATATAGCTCATGGATAGCGTTCGGTGACGATGACGCGAGTTCCATGATTTCTGTTCACTTAAAAAGTGCTCAACGCGCCTTAAGAGTTTTTCACTTCAAAAATACGGAATAGTTGCCGCTAGTATGCCCCGCGGCAGTAATGATAGAGCCAGTATCCTCTACCGTGCCGTGCCATCAAAACGTGAACGCCCTTAGAGGATGTTCGGCAAACATTAAGAACCTTTTATAGTCACTTGGTCATTAAAATATATCACAATATTCATTTTTATTACACAGTCAGGAAATAGCGTCGATCGCATGCACTCATTATTGTTATAAATGTTAATTAAAGTTATTTTAAGCGTGAGGGTTTTCAAAGCTTATAGGAAAGGAATGTGAGTTTGTTTAACATAGCACATTTTATTTGAAAGTCGGCAGCAGTTATACAAAAAGCTATTGAAACTAAACAGCACAGAATAATTTACCGTCTGTTGCTTTTCGAGAATATCATGATATTAAAGTGTCCTAAAGCAAAGGACTCACTTTAAACAGTATGCTGCTACTCTGCACTGAATGGTAAATACCACAGTATTTTATGTAATGTAAAAGTAGCAAACTAGCATACAATCCACTACTACTTTGATTACAGATATACATGGATGGAAGTTATGTAGCTATAGGTGCATTGCTACAGACTTAAATACTGTTGGAATGTACGTTACGAGCAGTCACTATTTCTTTATGCATGTCAAAGACAGCAGACTACCCGGTGCGCAAGCCCTAATCGATTTTTAGTGATTTATCATTCATGTAATAAATAAATTATGACAAGAAAAATCAGACTGTTCATATATATTTTGTTATGAAAGTAGCAAACGAGGATGCAGCCCACCTAATCGTAAGTGACCACTGCCGTTCATGGACATCTGTAATGAACCCCAGATAACATCACAGTCCTAACTAAGGTCGGCCACAGAAGCGTTGCTACCGATGAGGACTAACTTGGAACGCCTTGAATATACAAATTTATATTCAAGGCGTTCCAAGTTAGTCCTCATCGGTGTCCCTTACCATATCCTTTAAACCAGAGCACAACAGCACCTAATACTAGGTGTAGCGGTGGTGCCGCTGGAGTCGAACCATTAAGGGTTCTACCACCTTTAAAGAGTATGTCTTGAGAAGATTCGAAGCAGATACAATTTATTAATTCTATCTCTTGTACCTATTCTTCGTTCTGGATGCCAAGCTGTAATTAAGCTCGTTTGTAATAGTATTATCAGCATATTTTGACAACAATAACACCGAAACAACCTCAAACCATCCTATTAATTAACGACAAATCATATAATTAGGGCTCAATGGTAGACAACTTAGCCTGTAATCACCATAATAGTCAATATTGTTATTGAAAATGTTTACAAAGTCAATAGTCGGCTGGCAACAGAATAATTACATGTTCGGAGAGATTGTTAATAAAATTTCTGGTTACAGATTTTATAATAATGAAGTCGTAAACAATCATGCAGGCCACATGATGGTAAATGGCGACTGCCGCCCATAGGCTTTTGGGATTAATTCCAGATAAGGTTAGAGATGACTCTAACCTGTAACTAACCTCAGGTATGAAACCTGAGGTTAGTTACAGATGCTTTGCTACCGCTAAAGACTAAGTTGGAATGCCTCAGATAAGTATGTCTTCTCTATCATACAAATCACACAGACATTTTGTAAGTCCATTAACGCATTAATTCCAGTCTTGTAATAAAAATGATTGTACTCCAGAGTTTTGTAATTAAAGTAACCATAACCTATTAATGGCCAACGACTGTTCAAGAGTCTCGTCTTAGAGTGTGGTCATAGGCCAGGGGAGCAAACTGTGGCTCGCGACCCTCTTAGAACGCTTATTTGTGGCTCTCGACAAATGTGTTCGAGAGAATTTTTCATTTTTGTGCCATTATATTTAAAAAATATATTATCATTCCGCATGTTTCCAAATGTCTTTCAAATTACTGACATCAAATATAAAAGACTAAGTGAAAAATTATAACAAATTTAATTTCCGTAAGTTAAGAATGATTTGACCTTCGATCAACAATAACTAGATAAAGGGTCACTGACAAAATAAAAATGTGTTTAATATTTAAATTCAATACAATATATATACCTACATTT
>DWNY01000441.1:0-16412 GCA_018250635.1 Telegonus apastus | reverse complement strand
GTCATATGTTACATGTTATATCAATAATGAATAAATGTTTATCTTCGTTATATTTTTTTGTTACAATAGTCACAAAATTATTAAATATCCGATCCTCATCTATTATTAAATATCTGATCTACATGCATATTTTCCGATCACTCGATCTTAAGAAACAGATAAATATGACAAATTAAACAATTCTAGGTAAAGATGAGACCACATAGTGATAAGTTGAGTAATGCCATCAAAAACATTTGTAATCGACATCAGATAAGATTATAGTTCTACTTGAGGTCAACCATAAATCTATTACTGCCCCCTAAGGGCTAACTTGATCAGTGTGGTGTGGTACGCTATGTTGAAGATGTAGTGTGTAATGAGAGCTATATACGTATGTAGCCCTTGTAGTTTTTAAGCCTGAGCGCTGTGCCCAGCAGTGGGACAAGATTTAATAAAGACAAAAAGTGTACTACAAAAAAGTCATTAATTATTTGACTGTTCAAACTGTATAGCAGATATAAAGTAGCTCCACCTCCATAAAATAAAAATGAAAATCGACTGAGATTTTTTGACTTCCAGGTCTTAAGCTTCTCTATCATATAAGGGGCCTTTATTAATGTAATTAAAGGAAAGAATTGTAACTAGCCATCACTTTCACCGGTGGCGGAACTATTCGGTCAGAAATGGTCATCCCATTAGCATGCCATACAGCTCCCCGACGTTGGATCAGAAATAAATAATAGAGGTCCGATAACAATCGACGATGCCGAATTTGTGTCACTTTTATGCGAGATTTACATTTAAATTACTTTTTCAACCTTCGTAACCTGTGTATCAATCAATGAAATGAAATTTGGAATGATTACAATCATTTAAAATTAAAATAAAATAACGCTTTCTACACTCACGGCTCCACACTAGGATATTCGTGGATGACATGGACACACACAAAGATGAAGACACAAATACCTAGACTCAGAACAGATATCTAAATTCATCATTAAAATATCTGTCTAGCCGGGAATCGAACCCGAAACCCACTGCGTGACAGACCGGTATGGCGACCACTCCGCAACGCGGGTCGCATAATATTATGCAGTCCATCTCATATTAGGTATAACCCTTTATGGTTCAACTCCAGTGGCACCATTGAACACCTATTTCTACCTAATAACAGCAATGTTCCGCGCTGCTGTATTCTGGTTTGAAAGGTGTGGTTAGTTAGACATACTATTTTGAAACGTTCCCTGCGTCCCTCAGGGGCAGCAACGCATCAGTGGCCAATTTTTAGTAGGATTCTGATCATATCTGGGGTTGGTTACAGTTGTCCATTGGCAGCAGTGGCCACCTACCATCAAGAGGACTGCATGCTTATCTGCTACATCGTTAAAACAAAAAATAAATAAACCTGACGGTTGAATGTATGGAAGGCAATTCTAAGTAGATGATTCAGATTATTTCTAGAATAGTATAAATTAAAGGTAGTAGATCTATGCATCAACAACAATACTGACAGACCTAATTACGCCCTAACAGTAGCGCTAACAGTTAAGCCAAATGATACGCTGAAGAAGGCACTTACACGAGTCGTTCCAAGTTAGTCAATTCAAGTAGGAAAGATCTAATCTAATGCGACTCTGATGCACCGAGAGGGGCCTAATGAGAGTCTAACGGCATCTCACATGGGAAGTAACGCAACGTTCGTTTGGAGATTTTGCAGCTTCTCTTGTGAGTATACGTGAGTCCACTGAGGGAATTTTAGTACCTATGAAGATCACACATCACCTGATCTTTAAATTTCCCGACCGATAACAAAAAGAAGAGCACGATGAAATTAAACGATTATTACCCCCACTGACAATGGCAGTGACAATAAGGATGAGGAAATTGATCGTGTGATTCCCTAAGGCCAAGCGTAACTGTCAGGCCAATAGTAGCTATTCAGTAAGTACGAGTAGCTATTGAATAAAAGTTTAAATTGGTTGTTCATTACAAATATATGAACATTCTCTTAAATACTACAAAATTTTATTTAAACGTATGTTTGTAAGTTCTTAAAAGTATCTGTATATTTGCATTCCTACTTATATGTCAAGTTTACTCTTTGGCTATTGGCCAAAGGAGACACAATATGTGCCAAGCAAGTTCAAGTTGAGATACTGATGCAAGGCCATACTCACGATTTTCCTTCGGGGGATTGTACTCTGTTACAGAGGTAACAACAAATAACGTTTATAAGATCCTTCTATTATTTATATTTCCCTTGTAGCTAACAAGATAGGTAAGACTTAATATATAACTACTTCGTTTTTATAATATGGAGGTATCAAACGAGTATGCAGTCCACCTGATGGTAAGTGGCCTCTGCCGCCTTTGAACTTCTGTAATCAACCCCAGATTGAAACAAAGTCCTAGCTGAGATTGGCCACAAATGCGTTGCTATCCTTGAGGAATAAGTAGTAAGTTGGAACGTCTCGGATAAGTATGTCGCCGTTACCACCAACTGCTCCGTGCTCCGTCACCTTCAAACCAGAACACATCATAGCTTACCACTACTGGAATTAGGTAGAAAAAGTCGAGCTACAAAATGTTCTACCACATTTTCCTTGAAAAGTGGTCTTTACCGCTTTACCATGGACGCCTATGATCAAGGGGGCTTGATCTTCCGGGGGCATAGAAGGCTGCTTCACCATCATTGATTGCTCTGGCTGTTGTCTTCTGGAACCGTGGTAAGATCTGCAAAAACATTAATTACTCTAAATAAAATGACTACTACCACATCATAATATCCTGCGTAACAAGAACTATACATAGAATTCCGAGAATCAAATGTGGTGTCTCCTTCATGTCCATAGTACCTATGACGTGGTTGGTATATCTACCTATATCTATTTTGCTGTGTTACTCGTATGTTCAAGAATTCTGAAAGTAAAAGGAATCAGTAGGCAAAGTTGAATTCATTTCAGCAATGAAAGTTATTCTGTCATTACAATAGCTTAGGCTTTAATCCTAATTAGTAATCAATTAATGGCCGTCTGTAATGTAAAGCAATGTTATGACAAATATGTGAAGGAAATAAGATAACTTTTAATTCCGTTATCGAATTAATCCGCTTTATAATGACTAATTTATTCAATAAATTATATTAAAAATACTACAAATCAGTATTATCTCTGAAGTTACAAGTTCAATGATAGCAATTTAGACATTATTACGTATGCAGCCGGCGCATGCGTAGTGTCTGCTCCTCCATATCAAACACCTAATCCATTCCAAGCATGTCACCTCTCTTTCTCACTTCCTATTTACCTCACTACACCGAAGAGGACAAAGATAGTAGATCATTACTCCGACGAATCAGGGTACGGTGTCACAAACAACAGAAAAGGTGCTCAAAGCAATTGAATCCAAAGTGTTCGTAAAACTACCAACGATGTTAGACCTTAGGCCGTTTTAGATCCGACACCCTGAAGAGGATTCGTATCAAATAGCTTTCCCTTACACTTCGATCCTGCGCAAACTAAAGGTCCTAAGTCCACGATTGACGCGTACAATGAAAGACGATGCGTACCGGAACTGCAAAGCACGTGCTGAATTTGAAATAGCTGTATAAAAACCGCTGGGTCCCTGTCGAAACTATCACATTCTCACTTACGGTCGTTCGGTCAACACCAGCTGAAAAAATGGCGTCTGCAAAAGTTATGTGTTTGGTAGCTCTTGCCCTATTCGGGAGTGCAGTGGCCCAGCCGTCCAAGGGCTTCTGGAAGGGCACACCCATGGACAGCATGGTCGAGGAGATGCGATCTGGCTGCGCGGAAGGATCAGACCCTACCGCCTGCATCAAATACAAGGTTATGTCCTTGTTAGACAGCATCTTCAAAAAAGACACGTTCCAGGTATGTCACACTTTCACTGCAATGAGGAAAAGCGGATTGGAATTTCTTTAAGACTACTATATCAAATCATTCTTTCCTTTACAGATCTCAGAAGCTGTTGAGGTAACGAAGAACGGCGCTGGCAACGATGTCACTGGGCGCTCTACTGGCGATTTCTTCGACAGCATAGAGAACTATATCCAGTCTCATGACGTCACGTTCCAACTGCCAATCGCTGACACCAAAGTGACCGTGAGCCCGAGGAATCTCGACAACGATGAGCTGAGCCTTAACATCAAGTTCAACAAGGAAGGCGCTCGCTCCGTCGGCGAAGCCCGTAAAGCTAAGCTTAAGAAGATCATCGTACCTATTCTGGTGTTCGTGCTGCTGAAGGCAATGACCCTGATCCCCCTGGCCATCGGTGTCCTCGGTCTGAAGGCCTGGAACGCGCTCCAGCTCTCCTTCTTCTCCTTCGTGGTCTCCGTCGCTCTGGCCATCTTCCAGTTGTGCAAGAAGGTGAGTTGAACACTTTTCTGATTGTACAAGTAAAACGTCAATTGTTTATAAAAAATGGAAAGTAGGTATAACGAATGTTTACATAGTAATTACTGTATCATTTGATAAAAAGATATAAATCGGAATAATATTTATAAGAACAGATATATGGTAAGACTAATAAATGCCAGAGATATATCCTGATTTCCACAATGTTTACTAAGATTTCCGACACTTCTAAGCTATGCACAATTTCGACCTAAAGCATTTTATATACAATTATGCACTCCTTAGTATCTTTTCTAAATCTATGCACATATCTCAACAATCTACTGATCAGTCTTCTATTGCACCAGTACATTTTATTTCCCATACGATCAAAAATAGTATTTATCCCCAAACTTTTTTAGCACTCATTATTTTCGTAAGCACAACCGCACATTTGTGACTAACATCCTCGCCTCTACCCGGAAATACCGTTATAGTTTCCCCAGATTGCGGCCGACACCTCGCACCCGCAAATCGCCGCCCACGGTCCTGGGGATGCCGCTTACGCCGCCACTCGCCGCAGGAGAGACGCTGAGCCCCAGGAATTAGCTCAAGAGCTAGCCTACAACGCATACCACTAGCCCTCAAACCGTAGCTCAAACCGATCGCCCGACCGATCCGACGTAGCGTCTGCGTTACGCGGAGTCCAACCAAATAGGTTTCGAAAACCGTTACCGTTTAAAATGTAAATAATAGAGCAAACTTATTTATTTAAAAGTGTGAGTGTGATTGTGATGTGTGAATGACGTTATTTATTGTTTTAATAAATCATTGATTAATAATTACTCTTTTATTTCTCATCCTGTGAATTCTTTATACGTGTAATTTAAAATGTATTTTGTTTAATTTATTGTACAATCTAAATAATTTAAAAAAATGTTATTAAAGTTGGTATATTTATTTGAAACTAATGTACAAATTTCAGTTATAAGTGTAGCATATAATAATATGTTGATCTTTATCGACAATAATTAACAAGAAAACCTAAGGAAACTTACGGTGAAAATTGAAAAGTAGAATGCTATCAATTAGAAAACCACTTTGCAATTCACTCTTGCCAATTCAATAAGAAAGTTCTACGTGTGCAAAATAAAAATAAACGTAGGTACTAACAATAAGGTTACAGTTGGTAAAAAATAAAGTGTCTACTGAATAATAATTTTAATCTTTAATAGCAATAAATTATTCCACCGACCATGTACCGCCATAAACTATTGGCTTGGTTTTAAACCACAGACAAAACCATGAGTGGTGGTCTTACCTGAGGTTAGCCACAAATGCGTTGCTACCTCCGAAAACTAAGACTAAGCACCGCTTAAGACTGCTGTTATTTGGTAGAAATAGGAGTGACGGTGGTGCCGCCTGTGTCGAACCACAAGGAGTTCTACCACAGAATTGTTCCAGTTTATTTCTCCGGAATAACAAGGCCAAACTCAGACTGTGATCAGACTGTGTGCATTGGCGGCAGGGGCCATTTACTATCCTACTAATATTATAAAACTGAAAGTTTGTGAGCATCAATGCAAGGATGTCTGTTCCTCTATAACTTAAGAATGGCTTAACATTAACAGATCTGGTTGAAATTTACTACATAGATAGATAGATAGTAGTCTGAAATAACATATAAGCATTTTTTTTACCCCGAAAAAACATACGGTTCCTGTAGAATAGATTTGTGTTTTTTTAGTGTCGATTCCTTCAAATGATTTTTGGCATAGGTTTAGTTGAAGGACCAGATAACGACATCCCGATACTTTTAATGAACGAATAATGCACGGTTCCCGTAGGATAGGCATCAGTCCTGTTTAAAAAAATGTTATTTTGTTGAATTTGTGGAATGTATAAAATTTCAGTTACCTACATATAATTGCTACCTACCTGGTCAATTTACATTTTTTATAATTGCGAGTAAAACCGCGGGCATATCTATTCGACGATAAGTATGAAGTAGCAAACGAGTAAGCAGTCTATGATGGAAAGTGGTCACAGCCGCCCATGGACATGCAACCGACTTCACATAAAACAGGGGTTTTGTATGAAGAAAAGGGATGTCAGATAACATCAAAGTCCTACGTAAGATCAGCTACAAATGCGTTGCTACATCTGAGGACTAAGTTGTAACGTCACCATTAAGTATGTAGCTGTACCTGCCAAATATACAAATGGGGAAATCCGAAAATATAAGGTATAGTGAAAAATGTTGAAAGGACTTCCGATTACGAACTAGAACTGCATAAATAATTGAAAAAAAAAATCCCTACATGAGTATCGAAGGTGTTTTTTAAGGTAAAATGGTAGAGCTAAAATGGTTGCCTCATTGTAAGTAAGCAATCACACCCTTCCAATGAAACCCACCATCTGCTTCACGCTATAAATAGGTATGACAGTGGTACTTGGCAACTACAAGTGTAATATGTCCAAAATGAAAAACCCATCAGGGGACATGTTGACCTCGACAAGTTACGCCGTTGATTCCCGGTGCTGCCTAGTTCGAATGTTCATATTAAAGTAGTTACTTAAAATCTGAAATGTTATGGATATCCGTTACCGTAGCCAAACCTATCGGATATCCGAAATATAAATGTATCCCAAACCGTAACTGAATCTGAAACAAAAAATTCGGATAATTTCGTATAGAGGTGGAGTTCAAATATATCACAAAATTAATGGTTTTCACCCGGCAGCGTCGACAATAACTGTGCAGGTTTCTTAATTGCAAATAAATTAAATCATTAATCTGTATATTATTTTATTTTCACTATTCCTTTAAAATCTTATGATTTTAAATCCGTAACTGACTTACGGATTTATATCCGTAACTGAATCTGTCGGATAATTCGAAATAATTTCATATCTGTGACCGTATCCGAAACCGGTATACCGGTAAACGGTATTTTTTTCACATATCCGTATCCAGATCGGAAATTTCATATCCATAACATCCCTACTTAAAATGTTTTTATACGAACGTGTTTGACGCAATCCACGCATTTTTCTCATTGCCTTCTTGTCCTCAGTAGTTAACTTTAGGATGACAATACAATGCCCACAGATCACTAATGTACGTTACCATAAACTGCCACTTTTAATGAGCACTATGTTACCACATTCAATTTTACCCTAAACTCCTCAACATACAACAAACCTTATTTTGATGTAGGGTAAATAATAATAGAAATAATATTTTTGGTGCTATTAATTTTAACCTTACGTTTTACAATACAAGGTAAAGGTGGAACTCTATGTATGTGGGTCGACTCCGGAGCGACCACAGCTTCACCTATTTCTGCTTAACATTGGTGTAGCGCTGCTGTTGTCTGGTCTGAAGGGTGTGGTAAGATTAACATACTTATCCGAGGCGTTCCAACTTGGTTTTCAAGGAAAGCATTGCATCTGTGGTCAACATTAGGTAAGACTTCGATCTGGAGTTGGTTACAGATGTCTATAGGCGGCAATGGCCACTTACCACCAGGTGGGCTGCATGCTCGTTTGTTACTTCCATAGCATAAAAAAATGCTGTGGGCGGATAATTATTGCTAAAAAAACCCCTGTAGGAGAGATCTATGTCTAGCTAGTAGTGTACCACATAATGGTAGTAGCAAACGAGCCTACCCATGGAAAGTGTTTAACTCCAGATAAGATGATAGCATTTTACCGTGACCGCGACCTATCGGGGCTACCCGAGATTTGGCAGGGTCTAAGGGATCCTCTTGAACGCGGGGCAGGGGCAAGAGCCCATTGTGCCCTGTAGCAAAGATGGAACTGCGTACAATCACACAGGATTTCTTAAACCAGGACAAGTATCAAGAGCTGGCGATTTTCATATCCGCCTAACAACAGGAATTATGGGCGCCGTTGAAATACAACGCTACTCATAACACTGATCCCGACTGAGCAAGGCTGAATCGATTCCTTTTGCTTTGTTGATTATATTGTAAAATGTGTTTATAACTATAATTATCTTATTTGAACTTACATCGCAATAAACGTTATGACTAAATATTATTATAAAATAACTTAACTTTCACAGTTTCATCGATTAATCAAAAAAAAACATAATCAAAAATGTTTTATGAAAGTAGATCCTTCACAGAACTCTTTTTGAACGTCAATAAAATCTGCCACCACCTTGAAAGGTGTTTCGTTATGGAGAAGAAGCGGTGTAAGAAACTCCATAACATCTCAAAATTATCACAAGATGTTATATGGCGCGTGCCGTCACAGCTTAACGACACCTCATTGCAATTCTACAGGTGGTCAGGATATGACGGACGGTGGCGTCTCACCTCCTGACCCACTCTCAGCACGGATTGACACCCATACGATTAATGGGGTGTCCTTAATAGTGCTAGCTATTTCAGCCTTTCTTTTTGTTTAGCTAATTAAAAGCATAATAGATGTACGTACATACATATATAGACATGTACGTCTGCATAATTAAGAGCTGTGGATTTTGGAAATAAGTAAATAAATAATTAATATGTCAGTTAAGTATCGAATGATTGTAGTCGTTAGATTTCTAATTTGGTGTTTTACTTCTGTATTGCTTGTAGAACAATGAAATGCATAGCAGAAATAAAAAAGTCTCATATAGACCACTTTAATACGATATCGTACCTTAAGTTCTAACATCGTACTCAAAACGGATAACTCTTTCCAGGTCGCATTAAAATCGCATTTCGGGATTTGTAACAAATTAATAGATATTTTTTTAATAAACGCAGAACGCTATCTCAAATACAGTTTAATTAACTATATAAAATCTCCAATTTATTTCTCCTGTCCTCAATAGTTGCCAGTTTTGTGTTACGCGATCTCAGTACTAAAGTATCAATGTATCTACCTGTACTTTTTTTCTTTACTTTGCTTGATTTACATTCCATATGACACTGTTTAAAATAAGATAAACACATTTAAGACTAAACTTCGACGAACTTTTGTCTTTGAACCATTTTGAAGTAAATATCAAATGCGTCTATTAATTGTGCTGTAAACCATAAATTATAGATATTACAATTTATGTAAGTGATAAGTTTTAAAATAGTTGAAGAAGTTATGATTTTACTCCGAAGGAACTATTACAACGTCACAGTGAGTGATTAGATACAAACTTGGATTTTTCTCTAATATTTGAATGTGATTCATTTATAATTCAAAACATATCTTATTTTGTTTTAGTTCCTAAAATGTGAATGAAAAATAATTATTAAAAAAAAAAGAACGGAAATAGGTATATGAAATGTATTAAACCCCATTCAGAAATGACTAAATTGAAATGTATCACATTGAACAAAAAATAAAACCAAGGCAGAGTAATAACTTATGTCACTAACCGTGTTTAGAATTAACAAAATAGTAAACAAATAAATTGGCGGCAAAACAGTGTTTTAAGTTAGATACTGGCAATACTATAGTAGTTGAACGGAAGTGAAATAGCAATTTCACAATCCGGACATGGCGGCAAATGCAAATGGCGTCGACGCATCATGAATGCAAGATGGCGTCACCCTTATTACATAATGACGTTGGATAAGTACATACACGCGAGCTTTTTGCTAAACAAAAGGTTTCACTTTTCCTAAGAATGTGTTGTTTTTACATAATGTTTGTAAGCTTATGTAGAAAAAAGATACTTTACAGAGATCATAGGTACAATGTAGGATTGTAGGTAGTGTTTACACAATGTCCGTTAATATATAAATAAAATGTTATAAATCCAAATAAATCGAATGTAATTTGGATTCGTAATAAGCAAGTAGGTACCTCCACTGAAAATATGTTTGATTTGTTCGAATTACCTTCGTTGGCAGTCAATTAAAACAAAGCTTACTTCGTATTCTTCTTACTTAATATTTCATTAAAATACCAAAACAAAATCATGTTAATCGAGTAAAGGATATAGAAATATATAAGTGACAAATTTCCCACATATAATAAAAATTATAAATAAATACATACATAAATAAATATATTTAATACATCACTTAACGTCGATGAAAAGGCATAGAAACTCATCTCATACTAAGAATGAAATCATTATAAAAAACATAACTCCTGAGTGTTCTAAACAATATACTAAACAGCATAAGGAATCGATGAATTCGTACCTACTTGACCAGTGTGTCTGACAATGATCTAAATCCTTTGAATTTTGAGAGAAGAGCCCAGCAGTAAATAATAATAATATTATGCTAAATAACGGTGACCGTAGTAACAAAATACGTTACTTGAAACATTTGAATCCTAAATACACATTACACGGTTATAAGGATGGCGGGAAATCGTTAGATTCTGAAGACACATAACAGGTTAAATTAGCGTTAATTAGGGAAGCCTATGTCCAGCAATGATCATCAAAAGACTGAAGATTGAATACAGTTAGTACCCACGCAAGAAGGATTAGTAGCACATAATTTAGCTTTTAAAGTAGTAGAACTCTATCAGGGGTAGCAAAGCATCTGTGGCCAACCTTATTTCGGACTTTGATCTTATCTACAGTTGATTACAGATGTCCATGAGCAGCAGCGTCCGCTTACCATCAGGTGGACTGAAAGCTTATTTGCTATTTCCAAACTATAAAAAAAACGTACTGCATCTTAGGATGCCGTGTAACCGTTGTAATGTTTAACACATCGCCAATTTAAATTCGGCTGTGTCACCATAACAAAATAAGTAGCGTACGTTATATAAACTTATTGCAACAATGTGGACGATGGAATTTTTAATGTAACAAAAGCCTTTGAATTGTGATTGATTGGTATGTGCCGTGGACAAGTGAGAGCTCGACTGGCTCGCATATCAAATGACCAACACTTGATTTATTGACTAACAATCCTCATTGGTGCACTTGCTGCAGTTGTCGGCAAAATAATTACAATTTCAAAGTTATCATTTTCAAAAATAAAAATTGTATAGCATAGGTTATGCACCTAGCTGTATTATGTACCTACCTAAATTGGAAATATCTAACTTTAACTGCAAGTAAAAAGTAGATGTAAGTATTTACTTACATCGAAAAAAACGCCTTTTTTCACTTTTTCGTCTCCTGTGTAAGCAAAATATTGCCCTGAAATTAATACAAATTTAATATCATCATTATATTTGCACTCACTCTCACCATCAGGACTTTCTTTAATGAAATTAAATACTTCGCCAAGTATGAAAGCGATTCCAATTCCGGGCACGCGCCCGAGCCGCGCTCCGCGCCGCCCAAAGGATCACGTATAAAAACCAAGCCCATTGAAAAATTAAATCATTGTTGCTCCATTAACCGGCCGCGCCGAACGTTTAATTAATCAAATCTAATGACAAAGTGAAAATCGCGAAAATGAAGTGCCTTTACCTCCTCTTGGCTTCTGCGGCCCTAGTACAAGGTTACACCCTCAAGGACAATGAAATTCAGACCTCGCGTTTGAGTACAAGTGATGATCTCCTGAACAGTGTTATCAGTGATTGTTTCGATACGGAATCACCCATGTCATGTCTTAAAGTGAAAGTTCTATCTTTCCTGGATACGAAGTTGGGAGTGACTTCGGAGTCGGCGCGCGCCCTGGACGAGAAGAACATCGACAAAGTCATCTTCGACCGAGTTGGAAGGGTCTTGAACAGTAACGAGTTCAGGTTCCAACTGCCAGAGTTCCTTTTCCAAGGAGCTGAAGTCTCGTACCGTGCGGACAGAGGCTTCGATGTCGATTTCCCTGAAACTGAAGCTGAAAATGGTGAAGGTAATGGAAGAAAAACTATAACAAAACATCTAAAGCAAAGCTATGTAAGAAGGAACGAAATTTATTGAGATTTCATTATTTTTCAGCTCGCGGCATCCTGAAGAAGAAGCTCCTGCTGCCAGTTCTTTTGCTTCTTAAACTTAAGATGAAGGCTCTGATGCCGATCCTCGTAGCTATCATCGGTATCAAGGCTATGAAAGCGCTTATCCTCAGCAAACTCGCCATCACTTTGGTCGTCGGATTCCTCGTCTACAACTTATTGATGAAGAAAGGAGGTACGATCGAAAGGAAAAGAAAGTTTTTTATTAAATAATTATGTGACGAATATTCATATTTCTGTTCGCATTCACAGGTATGCCAATGATGGTGACTGCGACTGATGCTCCTGCGCCTCAATACGGACCACCTGCTTCTCAGTACGGCACCCCTGCTTCAACTCCCGCTGCTCCTCAGGACTCGTACAGCCCGCAGTGGGAGCCTGCCAGCTCTGGCCCGTACGCCCGAGTGTGGGACCCAACCCAGCTGGCGTACAGCTCATACTACCCTGGTGACTCGAGCTCTGCTGCAGCGTCCAACCAGTCGCCAAGCTACTCCAGCGTCTCTTCCATCTCCTCGTCATCGTCATCATCATCTTCACCCACCTACTGAGCTGAGCCGGAACCCGATTACCTCTATGTAAATAAAAGCACAAGGATGTTCGACCGTGATGTAAGGACGTCCACTCGAACGATCGGATAGCGTGTAGAAGGATTATTTATTAACAATATTTATTATTATTTATTGTACACAATAAATGGACTGTTGTTTTTGGAACCAGATTATTCCTTCTCATATTCTGTTAATAAAGGAATTCTTAAATCACAACCCTAACTCCTGAACAGATAACTAAAAGTCCTTATGTTATTCGAAGCAATTCTAGATTAAAACTTAATTCGATATGATAAACCTTTTCTCTTCATACGTTTCCAATCTCAGCTGCAGCGTAGCGCTGTTGTATGAATGCTTACAATTTTAATATAAAGTACCAATGCATCCGTAATTACTTTAAATAGGTCTATGTACTATTGACAGTTGATTACAAATGTGTAAGCGACGCGACAATTGATGTTAGATATACCTACTTATGCAGCAAGTAGGTAGGTACACCTTGTTTGCTATTCATACATAGTGCTAAACTAACCGATGGGTCGAAAGTTACTATACCTTTATTAATTTCAATGAAAATATGAAAAACAATGAAAAAGTTTAATACATTTCTTTATCATTATCATAAATTGTAAACGGTGATGGACAAACTTCTGCACAACATCGGCACGATTACTTGTATGAAGGACCTTCTGAAACACAAATAGGTTTTATTTGATTAGAAAGAACGTGGAATCGCGTTATCATGCGACAAAATTATCCTTTTCTAAATAACATTAAAATTATTCAGCGAATTTTTGGTCACAAATAACGCTTTCTATATATCCCCATACTAGGATACACTCTATCGCGAGTCCCATAGATATACAAAGACGAGACGGTACCTAGTACCGACTTTCAGACCATGAACGAAAATTCATCGCATGTCTTCTTGAACCGGGATCGAACCCAAGTCACTTGGATAACGTGACTGGTATACAACATGTCAATAAGTACGTAATAATTGAACTGCACTGACTGTTAGATATTAGGATGTCACGTACATTGTACGAGTCGTCTAAAGCCATGATCATATAACAATGAAAACATTAACGTTTTATTGATATTGACCTATATTTATCTGCTTTCCTCGACTTTCCCTCTATATAAGCGTAAGCGGGCATCGCACGTGATAGCTCCCCACACTCCACATCAGATGAATGGATAAATATTTATAGGTAACAAGATATCTGCATATTTACAAGCCAAATGGAAATTACGTAGTTTATACGCGTAATGTTACGGAGGATTCGTTTCCGCTATTAATTGCCTTTCGAATTTCCATATTTCAATTGCAGTCCACCTGTTATCATTCGATTTGTTCAATCTTGGATTCGAGTATGTATACTGAGGTCGGCCACCTATGTTTTGCTAGTCCTGAGGGCCGAGTTTAAGCTCATGGTGCGTCTGCCTTTTCTTTATAATATAAATATAGCATAGGTACAACGAAACACTTAGACTCGGACGCAAAAACTGACTTGCAACGGAGAGACAGCAAGGCGAGACGAAATCCAGCGAGCACCATGTAAAAATCGCTTTCGTCGTGTGTAGGTATTCCCATAGAGACATTATAATGTAGTAGGGAAGCCGTAGGCAGGCCTGCGAGTGCGAGTGTCCAGCAAATAATAAGAGGGTGAAGTTGAGAGAAACCTATCTTATCTTTGTCTAATCACACATGCGAAAAAGAGAGGTAGGTAGGTACCTCAAATGCCCCCTTTCTTTTTAATGGACACATTTTAGCCTGACTCTCCTACTCCGCTACTATAATATGTCTACGGGTATTCCTCGCTGAGAGTGTACAGCGGGCATAAATATACATATTTTTTAAAGAAAAAGAAGGTAAAAAAAAAAACCTCTATCATTTAATTTTGTTTATTTTTTCGAACAGTACAGAAGAGTGGCGAAAAGTTATAAGTGTTATCATTATATAATGTGGAAAAGTGGAAAAATACGATTACAATCGGATTTTAGGGTCACTATTATTGTCACAATGTTAGATTTCATCTACGTATTAAATTTTAAGTAGTTTTTGATTGATTTAGCACTATATTATTTTTATATGTTGAGTATGTCAATCATAAGTTATGTAATGTATCATGTAACGTACGTATACTCATACTTTCAAATAGATAACAAAACCTTTGAAATATTTTTGAAAATTCATTTAACAACCATTGAGATACTATGTACGAAAGTACTAGAGTAGCTACTTCTGACATAAATCGTGTTCCTTTTTTGTTATTTATAACTTAAAGTCGCTGAAGCATAGACTATGAAAACCGCTCTACGCGACTGACTGCAGTTGAATTGCCGCAATTAAACGGGACACAACAGTGGTATGCAGTGTTTTCTCTAGTGCTTTAATACATAGTACCTCAATAGTATCTACCTTCTTACTTCATATTTCCCGATTGATGACTTAAGTTCCTGATGACAACTTAATAGTAACACTTTATTTTGTTGTGATATTATGATAGCACGTTTAACCTACAAAAGTTTAAAAAATGTGTTAAAAAAGTTGTATAATTGAAATTATTATAAACAGAATCTGTGTGTACCTATGTCACTGTGAAAACCCGAACTATGGTAAATCCATTCACCAGTAGGTAAAACCTGAGATTCACCAACTTCTAATAATGGCAAAAATCTGAAATGACCTGAAATCACCATTTCCTTACAAATACAGTCAATTTCAATAAACAAAGACATGGTGTAAAGTGTTATTCTGTACATTATTCGGGCTTTAACAGTAACATACAGACTGATATAATATATGTAACACCGACCTTACCATGTATACACGATTGACATACCCACATACCGAATAAATATCAGTTCAGATATAGGTAGTTTAAATTTAAGAATACATAATTTTACTGTCTAGATTATTGGATGCAAATAGTTGAAAGTGATACAGAGTTTCATACTACTGTACTAAAGAACTTATGGACAAATTAAAGAGACTAAATAGTTACCTACATAAGAAATAGTCCCAGAAATAACGGATCGAAACAGTAATACTAATTCAAGAGGAATATATCAAGATAAAGTTGCCATAATAGCAACCTTTAAAGACAAAACAAATAAAATTTTAATAAAACGGTTCATTAATTTATAATTCATGTTATTTTATAGTTAAATTGTTTTTCAATTTGATCAACTGGTGTAATTTAAAGAATAATATATTTCAAGTCGGCATTATAAAAAATAAATTAATAATATATGGAATGTATTCGAAAACCCGAAAAAGCAGTGAGGTGTAAAAACCAATTGATTTTAATAAAATACAAATAGTATAAAACATGTTAGAATTAATATTAAAATTATTACAGTTAAAATTATTTAAAATATTTTCTGCAAAGTTTGATCTATTCCTTTTATGTATCTAATGAACAATTTATACTTACATTAAAATACTGTAAAGATTCTGTAGATTAATGGTAACCACACCTTTATAGCTATAATAACACAACAAATACTTTAAGGATATAAGTAGTAGGTAAGCATTTAGTCTCTGAAATTATAATTATAATGTAGGTACTATTAGGTAATGTGCAAAAATATCGTCACCATTATTTTCTTATACACAATATCCAACTTAGCA
>DWNY01000440.1:0-16416 GCA_018250635.1 Telegonus apastus | reverse complement strand
AAACAAGCACACATTTTCATGTGTGCCTTTCGGCCTGCCTTATAACAGCAGTGTTAAGTGCTCCTGTGTTCTGGTTTGAAGGGTGTGGTAAGGGAGACATACTTATTCAAGGCACTCCAACTCAGTCCTCAAGGGTCGTCTTAATTTTAGCCAACCTTAGGTAGGCTAAAATTAAAAGTTCATGCGTAAAAAACATAATATACTCTGAAACCAAATAACTTAGAACAAACTAATAATGTCAATAAGAATATAAGATATTTCTAAACAATTTACTTGTTTTGATGTTCTAATAACAGACACCTGACAGCTTAAAATTCCTATTCATTGAAATTCCCAGCATGGACGAAAATTCCCGTTCATTAAAATAATAAGCAAAGGATTTAATAATATTCGAATACTGAAATACAAAGACTATTCATTGTTCATCACTTGATATTCCTAAAATTGTTATACCACTTTTGTCTAACTCGACCTTCTTTAAGCAATGATTTGATTAAATATTTCGTAATGACTGTTTGCTCGTGTATTTGGGTCTTCACTGACACACTGGCTTTATGAATCACTCACCTACAAATATAAATTAAATTACGTCAGTTATGATAAAAAGCGTGATATTCAATTGAAAAAGTATTGATGGCATGTTTTCGATGAAATGATATTTATTTATTTCGCGATATATTTTGATGTGTGTGTAAAATATGACATTTTATAGAAATAAACCAATCATCTGAGTACCTTTACAAGATTTTAGAACTAGCATGGTTCGACTGGGGATATGTTAATTTATACCGTGAAGCAGTTCTTGCGTTTCCCTGGTAGTGTGACTTACGATGTGACCGTCGTAGGCTTAGAAATGGCAACGCATGATAAATGAACAACTTTAGGTAGCCCTGTCCTATACAAAGCTACAGACGGCCAACAGCAAAGCCACTTTCCATCACGTGCTAATCGTTTGCTCCTTCAATAGAATAAAAGTAACTAGACTATTCTGTGTCGCGCAGGAGACGGAATTATCTTATTACGTTCATATACTTGTACAGAAGCATTTACGATTGGTTAACAATATTATTCTAGCATCACTGGAAAACGACATATATAAATATCTTTGCATGGTATAAAACAGTCGCTTCATGTCGTAAGTACGGTTAGACCTTTAAACTACGTAAGTCATTTTCGTTTTCATTAATATACAGAGTGATTCTAGAAATTTTATATCTGTTACTAAAGACCCGACCCAGCTTCAGAGCTAGATACAAATATTTATTATAGCGCATATGATGTATTAGCTAATTTCTATATAACTCCATACCCGTGTGTATCGAGTTATATAAAACAGGAGTCAAATAACTAATTACCCCATCGTTAGCGTTGTCCGGTGACTGGCGTTCACGGGGTATGAGGCAAACAAAGGGCTAATGGCATGTTTTCTTGGCCTTTTATTAAATGGTTACTAAAATATTTATGTCATATAATATACGTCAACACATGATATTATTAATTACAAGCTGATCCCCGAGGTTTCACCCATGTTAAAGAAATAAAAAGACATACCTACATTAATACATTCATTCAAAAATTCAAAAATCAGCTTATTAAATTTTATTCAGAAACTTGAATTCCTTATTATTCTGTCAGTTGCACCTATTTTCGTTTTATTCATCAGTGTTTTGTCGCTTTTTTTTTGTTATTATTTTATTTTCTTTCTGCCTTTTGTATTTTTTATGCTGTACTTGTTAACTTTTATTTTTTTTGTAATTTATGTTAACTATCTCCCCTATTAAACTAACCCCTTTCTGTCTTCTCACACACTTCCCACTTTTACTCCTATTCTCCTTACTGATTCCATGCATAGGTTGTCTGGAAGAGATCGCTGCTTAGCAATAAGACCGCCTATTGCATACGACTGATATACATTGTATGTTTTTGTCATGTTTATTTATGTTTGTGTGCAATAAAGAGTATTCTATTCTATTCTATTCTAATACCTGCCTAACAGCAACTGGCATTAACGCTCGCGACGGCGGCCGCATGCGCGTAGAGCGCGCGTTAGTGCTTTTTCAAAAATTAAAGTCACCTAAGTTACGCCCTAGGCCTTCAGCTATCTTCCAGTGAAAGTCCCGTCAAAATCTGTCGAGCCGTATAGAAGTTTACTTCAGTCAAACAGACAGACAGACAAAAAAAATAAATTGTATTTTTGTTCTAGGTACCGTGTATACTTTCATATGCATTTAGTGAAAACTTATTTTGGTATTACATACAGACACTTCAACTTTATTTATTTGTATGTATAGAAGTAGCAAAGGAGCGTGCTCTTCCTTACTTGGTTTTAAGATTCAAAAATTCCTTTTCTATTTTATACCCAATACACGCGGATTCGTTGCCTGTTAATAACACAGTCAAATCACAAGCCCATAAAAGAAATAAAAGGAACCATTCTCCAAACTTGCACGTAACCACGAGTTCTCAATTCAGTCGGAGGTGGTGCCGATAACAATTTAGCTAAAGGATAATGGTTATTTTTATTATAGCACTCTTGAAGTAGACTGATCCTTTGAATCCTCGTTCCATCTACTGATATTTATTGACCTTCATAAGAATACAGATTCTGTTCTGGTTTGATGGGTGTAAAGAGATAGACTTATGTGAGACATTCCAACTTAGTCCTCAAGGATAGAAACGAAATATCGTCACTCTCAGACAAGACCTCTGGGGTTAATTAGCTGTCAATGGGCAATACTGGCTGCAGTCTGCATAATATGAAGCTCATTCGTGACTTCACATTGACGGATATACTTTTGTTACTAGACATATATAGGTATGGCGGTGACCTCTTTAGATACAACGTCACGCTGTCTGCACCCTAGCTTAAAACGGCGTTGTATGATTGGTCGAATATTTCTATTAGGCCATTTCGATTGGACAATAAAGTTGCCTGTTATAAACATTAGCAACTTAGAGGCTAACAGTTAGTGACAACAGTTTTTGGGGGCCTTTTGTAAAGTACACATGATCTAGAGACTATATAATGAAATGCGGTGACCTTGTCTAAAATTTGTAGCTTCGTAACACGTAGCAAAAATATTTTTTCAAAATTTTGATTGTTTGCTTGTAAAAAACTTAATAAAGTTGATTGAAAATTTGTTTACAAACAAAATAACGTTACAAAAGAAAAATGAGATGAAAACAATAGGATAATGTCCGCTTTATATAACCCGCAATTGAATTATATATCATACAAACCGAAGTAATGTTTATGTCACGCTTGAAATTAGGAGACGAGGATTCAAGGGATAAGGCACCTTACACAGCAGCGATTTATACTGCGATTATATTGTCTTGAATTTTTTCATATTATAGAAGAAGCAAATGAGTATGCAGTCCATCTGTGGTATGTGACCATTGCCGCCCATGGAAACCTGTTCAGACGCGTTTTAACTTAGTCCCTGACATGAGCTACCCCCGTTGCTATCGGTGCAAGAAATTAAAAAAAAATCCCCGTTTTCAGGTGAATTGTACCAACTTTCTTGTATTGGTTTTTCAATTGCTAGTTGACTTAACTTTAACCTCAAAATAAAGCCGTAAATTTTGGAGCTCATATTTCACTCTGCCGCTAAAACTACTTGCTAAAGTAATTATTACTCTGAAAATAAATAAAATGGATTTTTTTTTATAATAGTATTTTTTATTAATACATTTCTTTCATTTTATCATTTGTACTTAGAATATATATTTCTTCTATTAATCTCCGGTCTTACTTGCGACTCAGGAAAACAAAGTGTGTAAGAAGCCTAAACATTCTTAAAAATAAATGGTATGTAATAAAATTTGTCGTATAACGAACGTGAAATAAAATTAATCTTCCCTGCTTATAAAATGTTTTGCTCCTTGTTGTTGTAATGTGTTATGGTTACAGAATTTTATCCTATGTTATAAGAAAACGTCAGATAAAATTACATAATTTCTGTATTTAAGAACTGCCACGTAGTTTTAGATTATATTCACTTGTAGGGGTTTTTGGTTTCATAGCAAATAAGCATGTATTAACTTAAAAAGACTAAAAGACATCGACTTAGTCTTTAAATTTAAGACTCCAACCTTGAAGAGATGTCGAAAAATTCGTGCGTTTAATAGGAATTTGTTTACTAAGTTTTTTTACTACTATGTAGTCAATTTTAGTCCGTCTGATGCTAAGCGATCATTACAGCCCATGGACCTTAATTAAATAAAAATAGGAGAGGATTCTTACTTACTCTTAATAACGGATGCGTAGCTATCCCCGAGGATTAAGTAAGAACTAAGGCTCTCAGCTCTATTGTGGATTTTTGTTATTAAAGTTTTTGTCTGTTATCTTGCGTAATATGAGCCTGGGATGATCTTGGCTACAGTAGATTAAATTTTGACTTTTAGCTTTTACTCATTATTTGGACGCGATTTTATTAGTTTCGGTTGTATGTAACGGAAACTTTGAACATTATTTTGACTGACTTAGAAACGTCGGTATAATTTGAAACTTTGCATGACAATGCAATAATATGAAAAAAAAAATCAATAATTATTTTTCAATTTTTAGTTAGTTTTTGTCACAAAAGCGTGTTTTTTTGTTTTTTAACTATTAATTTTATGTGGAATTGACTTCCTTTCGAGGCATTGCCGGGGCGCTACGTTTTCTAAAAGTACTAAAAAATAAAATCAATAATTATTTTTCACTTTTTAGTTAGTTTTTGTCACAAAAGCGTGTTTTTTGTTTTTTAACTATTAATTTTATGTGGAATTGACTTCCTTTCGAAGCATCGCCGGGGCGCTACGACTTCTCTACGAAGCATTGGCGACTCTGGTGTGTCGAATGTCCATAGGCGCTGGTGGTTTCCATCAGGTGGTCTGCAATCTCGTTTGCCAAAAACGAAACACTGTTTCGCCCTGTAGATATTACTGCTAATTATGGAAAACAACACATTGCATTTCATGTATTACTATTTCATATCATTATTTCTAATAATTCATGCCATTGGAATCTGAAGGTGGTACCTTTTGGTTCAACTCCAAAGGCACCATCGTCACTCCTATTTCTGCCTTAAAACAACAGCGTTTAGCCCTGCCGTGTTCTGGTTTTAAGGGTGGTACGGGAGACATACTTATCAAAGACGTTCCGAATTAGTCCTCAGGTCCTAGCAATGCTTTTGTGGCCGACCTCAGGCAGGACTTCTAAATTAATTGGGCTTGATCACAGATGTCCATGGGCGGCAGTGACCACTTACCATCGGGTGGATTGCAAGGTCGCTTGCTGCTTGTGTATTATAAAAAAATGTAATTATGTCAGTGTTTATTGTTCATGAACAACATCTGCCGCCGCCTATTTGCGTTTGTTATTAAATTCTCCCCTTTTTATGAACCGAAACGAAATAATTTTGGGCACGCCATAAATTTTAACGGAGCGTGATATGCATTAGACTATATTTTAAAAGGGCGATGAAAAATCATTTTAATTTAAGTAATTACATAATCTAGAAAATGACTTTCTTTTATCATAGAATTAGATCCTTGTAATGTGGATGCTATGAACACGAAAATGAGATTAAAAGCACCCAGAGAAAGCCAGAAAACTGACTGTAGAATCTAGACCGACGTAGCAATGATCACTTACTCTCAGGTGAAGCACTCGTTTTCTTTTTAAGTTTTAAAAGTAGCAAACGAGCATGTATCTGATGGTAAGTTTCTTTTTTTTTGTCGCAATCCTTTTTATATACCATTCCTTAGAGGTCAAAAACAGAGGCCTCTTTCCACAACTAGAGGAGGCTTGTGTACTCCATCACGCTCTAATGCGTGTTGGTAAAGGGGTTAATGGCCAACTCGCCACAATTTTCAAACCTTTTTAAAGTGCCCTCTAAATGGAGGCATGTATGAAATTTACCATTAGCGGTCACCCATCCATCTACCGATAGCGCCCGGCGTTGCTTAACTTTGTAGATCGGTTGAGGTCTACCCAAGTCGTGGGGCTATGTCTATATGCTTCTTTTTTAAAACAATAAATTGAATAAATCAATAAATTGAATAAGTAATACCAACGGACTTGGTTTTACTTATTCGGATGAGGATAATAAAATTGGGTTACTCAAGAATATTTAATAAACAAGCTGATCCCCGCGGTTTCACCCGCGTTAAAGAAGTGAATCTGCCTAATAGTAATTGACTTTAACGCCCGCAACGGCTGGCTGCATGCGTGTGGAGCGCGCGCTAGTGTTTTTTTTGAAAAATTAAAGTAGCTTAAGTTACGCCTTAGACCTTCAGCTATTTTCTAGTGAGAGTCCTGTCGAAATCAGTCCAGCCGTTTCGAAGATAACTTCAGCCAAACGGACAGACACAATTTTCAATTTTATTTATTTGTATAGATTCATTACAAATGAAGTCACAACAAACAGTAACAGAAAGGTAGTTAACGCTGATACGGCACAATAAGGCTGAGTTATTTTGCTGAGAACGGAAACACTGCACTATATTTATTAAAGTGTAAACATTTCCATTTGCAGTACATTGTAATAACACCGTACTGGAAATGCATAAAATTTCCCCGCTTCATATTTATCTTTAATAAGGAAATGAACATAATTTTACAGGAGCACTCTGTCATTATTAGACTGAAGCATAAGTTCATGAAAGTGAAAATATAAGTGGCATTTCCTTTCTTGGCATGAACGGCTTCAATTTCGTACCATCCATTTTGTACCATCACTGGGCATGCTCATTCTCAACTAAGGGAAACCTGGAGGTCCAGGTTGCTCCAATGTGTGGTGGAAAAAGGGTTAGTGGCGAAGCCGTGTTGGATATTTTCAATCCACTATTTTTATCTATACAATTATACAAATAAATAAAATTGAAGTGTATATTTCTAATAACAAAATAACAACTTTTTGCTAAATGCATATGAAAGTATACACGGTACCTATATCAAAAATACATTTTTTTTTGTTTCTCTGTTTGGCTGAAGTAATCTTCTAACCGGCTGGACCAATTTGGAAAGCGATACTCATTAGAAAATAGGTGAAGGTCTAAGGCGTAACTAATGTTACTTTAATTTTCAAATGTATGCCTTTTTGCTTCTATAACGCGGGTGAAACCGCGGGGATCAAGTAGTAAAATTGAAGTATGCAAAACTGCATTGAATTGCTACAAAGGGTCATACATGTCATCGCTTAGACTATAAAAGAGCGGTACAGCTGAACGGGACACAACAGTGTTATCTGAATGGTGGTGTAGTATTATTACTACGGTTTTTTATATAAACAAGATAACCTGATACCGAGGCTGAATAATTTTGAAGCACGAAAGCGCGTATAAAATTTTGTCCCTAACGGTCACCCATCCAATTTTCAACGGAGCCCCACGTTAACTTCGTAGATCTTTTACAATCTATACGAGCCTTGAGGCTTCACATATTTTCATGTTATTAAAATTTCTTCTCTCATGGCTTATAAAAAGTAAATCTTACAAATTGCTTCCTCGGAAACGTGTGTAACGATTCCGTTATGTACCATGTCTTTTATTTAAGTCCGTGACAGTAACATCTTTACTGTATATTTTATAACATTGAGCGAAAATGAAAGACGTTAAATGCTACAGCTCTCGTTGCTCGCTTTTTGAGATATTTTAGGCTCGTTGGAAAGATAAATGAAAATGAAATTTCTAATTTGTAACTGCACTATACCTAGCGTAGCAGTTCTAGCGTTTTGGTAACATATAAATGGTTCATAACATTCTTCAAAAATATTGAGGTTTTTTATATAAAATAGTTACCACCGTAACTTTAATACTAAATGTAAAAATAAACCGGCAATGGTATGCATTCGCTATTACAATAAAATAGCACTTCATATCACGGTATTACAGAAAGTTAGTTTAAACAAGTCATTAAAAATCGCTTTGAAGGAAAACGTACGTAAACGTAAACGTAATAGAACAAGGGATTACTTGTCTGATAATATGGTATGGAAAATATATTTATCCGAAAATTGTGGTATGGAAAACATATTTATCCGAGACGTTCCAATTTAGTCTGTGTGGTCGATCTCAAATAGGGTTCTTATCTTAACTGGGCTTGATCATCGGTGACCATGGGCGGCAATGGCCGTTTAACATTAAGACATGCTTCTTTGCTACGTCAATCCTATAAAAAATAAGCGTCACGTAAACGAGAATCGATTAACCGGTTCATTGAGCAACGTTAATACGTCTTATACGATATTCTGTCACTTTATGATAGAAGTAAATTGGCTATTTTATGTGAGCTCTAGTTTAATGTCACGTTTTTTTATGTTTACGCAGGTTTTAAAAATCATAGAACTCTTTGTGCTTCGACGCAACAATATTTGTCTAATAGTTTTTAAGTATTAAGCAATACTGTGCTCCCATTTCGACAGCATACGAGGCGTTCTAACTTAATACTCAGGAGTAGCAACGCATCTGCAGCCGACCTCAGCAGCCTGCAGCAGAACTGTAATACTGTCTTGGGCTGATTTTAGATCCGCGTTAGTGGCTAAGTCATTTTACATTTTAAGTGACATAAACCATATCATTTTCTCTAAAGTCACGTAATCGAGAATCGATTCTATCAATTGGTTCATTGAGTACCGTTAATACATCTTATACGATATTCTGTTAATTTGCGATAGAGTTGGAAGCTGACCGTTATTATATAATAATATATCTGTTCCAGTACTGGGGGTGACGAATTATCAACTTTAAAGCTTTCTGGGGAAAAAGTATATGTGTTAAGATTCGAGCTATATTTTTAATGAGATTACAATAGCAAAAATGTTTATAAGTTTCGTTTTAATTTTCTTTAATAAAATAGAACCCGTTCTAGTAGCAAATGGCAAAGTCGACTTGATAGTAAGTGATTGCTGCCGCCCATAGATATCTGTGACCAACCCCAGATGAGGTTACAGTCCTATCAAGAGGGTAGGAATACAGTGTCGTTGTTACCCCTGAAGACTAAGTTGGAATGCTTAGAATAAGTATATAACAAAGCTCTGCTTAAAACAATCTTACGTTAAATCATAATTATTGATTACAAATCACTTTGTGATCGTAGATTGAGCTGAAATTTCATTCAGTAAATATCACGTTATCGAGAATCGATTCTCAGCCGGGTCATTGAGTAACGTTTTCGTAATCCTTATTTCGTCACTTGACGCCAAAGGGTTCATTAGAGCAAAGAGGGTGCTTATGAAAACAAATCTAGTAACTTAAGGTGTTTCGTGCCTTACTTGTATTTTCTCGCAGTATGATTAAGTACCTTTGTATTTTATGATTTTAATAGAAGATTAAGTAAAGTATATTATTAATATTCTTTTGTTATAAAAAGCAAATAATCCCGACTGCTTAAAATCAATTGACTGAATATGTAAAAACGTGTTCTTATACTGTGTGCTTTTAGTAAAAAGTAGAATTGGTAGTTTTTATGTAATTTTTGTTTGTCATATTGTTATGATAAAAAATATCGTGGCTCTTTTATTAAATTACCAGGCTTGTATGGGCTTGTAGATCTTGGCGAAGAATTGCACGTAAGTACATACATACAAACACTAGAAAAACATTAAGCTTTTCTGACTTTATCCGGCTGATTCTTTTATTATAGTGATTGTCTCTTATTGTCTTATTAAATTCAATAGTAATTGAGTTACCCGAAGTTCCTGAGTTGCTTATTAGTTTGATTCTGAAGACTAAGTTTAGGAAACTTTTTTTATGTTATGGAAGTAGCGAACGAGCATGCAGTCGTCCTGATGTTAAGTGCCGTCGCCGCCCATGGACATCTGTAATCAACCCCACATATGATCACTGTCCTACCTGAGGTCGGTTACAGATGTGTTGCTACCCCTGAGGACTAAGTTTGAACGCCTCGGAAAGTATATTGTCTCCCTTACCACAACCTTGTCTACATGAGGCCCTTTTCTTACATTTAAAATCATTTAAACGCAACAAGTAAAATAGCGATACATTACTATAATTAAAGCAACGATTTTAATGAAAATCGACTCATTATTTCACAGAAAAAAATAGTTGACTAGTATCGTATATCCCTTAGCCACCTTAAGGAAACTCTTAAACCGAGTAAGCATTTCTAGGAGTGGTCTGAGAATCGAGCCACCGGAGTCTTCGCTACGTCTGAGCTGACGTCAGCGGATCGGTCAGCAATTTACCTGATAATCTAAAGTGAAGCGAAGCGTTACCTAAGGCTACATCCTACGTGAGAGAATTAAGCGCATGCGATTGTGAAGCGATCCGATGCGGTTACCAGTCGCTGGGACAATTCAAAGAGATGCGGGGCGATGCGGATTCATTAGGCACGTCACTCACGAAAGACATAGCGTAGAGAGAGAACATGAAGCGGCGCGGTGCGGCGAAAACAAGTCGATACCTCTTGGACTGTCCCATGTCACCATAATGACATACGGAACGATGCAGTGCGGAGGGTAGCGAAGGGAACGTCATGATTCATTTAATTTTTTCTCGATTTTATAATATGACAATATCATATATCGACTTCTACGTACATTTAACAATGAATGGTAACGGTAGTGGCGCGCTGCGAGCATAGAGTAGGAGGGTCAGCCTAAAGTTAATCGCAAAACTGACAAATGAAGTGAGGCTACCTTTCTGTCTCTCTTTTTCGCATGTATGATTAGACAAAGATAAGTATAGGTCCCTCATTTTCCCCCATTTATTATTTGTTGGACCCTCGCACTCGCAGGCCTGCTTATGACTCCCCTACTCGATGTACAATAATTCTTTGGCTACGATTCGCGTTCATACAGACGTACACGTTCAGATATTACTGTTTGACGTTTCCGCCGCATGGCATCGTATTTAATTATAACCGCATTGGATCGCTTCGCAATCGCGTTCGTTTTAATTCGCCGAACAAGGACGTAGCCTAAAAGCCAAGCTTTGTTCCTTGTCTCGACGGTGGAGGTGGGATGAACTCATTACGTCAGATTGGTTTAGGTTAAACTATAGATCATCTTACGTATTCTAGCTGTATTCGCAACTAATTTACTGATAATATACAGTAATGGTAATGAACATTGATGTTATTGAATTAGCCATCATATACCTAAGAAGGTATAGGTTAGTCAGAGCTAATAAGATACCTTCTTAAATATTAACATCAGCATTGCTCTCCTGACAATTCGTTTATAATCGTAGTATGACCTTGTTGTTTCTATTTGTTCGCTTGTTTTTTAAGAACACGGTACTGATTTGATAAAAAGACATATTTTTATTTTATGATATTGCATTGTTATTTAAAAACTGTCTTTTTATTCAGTAACTGACGATAACGGAAGACGAGAATAAAAAATACATAATTAAGTTATTTTATATAATTTACCATCTCCTTTATTAATTTGAGTTACATTTTACAAAATGCTTATTGCTGTAGTATTAATTTTTGTGGCCTTTTAAATAACAATATTTGTTTGCTAGCGTAAAATGCTAATTCAGAGCGAGGATTATTTTAGAAAATTTGTGAATCAGCTCCAGAATTCGATGCCTTTTTGCGAACCGAACCAAGCAACACCAATTCAAGTTTATTAATTTGTTAAATACCCAAAATACTTATAGGTCTACATAATTAACACACATCAGCCCCGTCAGCTGACACTGACTATGAATTAATTATCGCATGTATGTGTTAGTAACACATTTAGGATTTCAATCTCGGTGCTAATTCATAGCCCTAACTATAATTATGAGTCTATTTTGCAGAAAAGCAAAGTAGGTACTTACTTAGGAAAATGAAATTTATAATAAATAGGCGCATTTCAAATTGCTCCAAGAACAGTGCCAAAATAATTTATTTTACTGACTGTATTTTATTTTATTTATATTTGACTGTACTTTATAACTGACCAGCAGTGAGCAGTGATTAGTTTTATTAAAATTGTGCCAATTTAGCAGAATTCGCTAATTTATCAGAATTAGGTCCTAAATTTGAGATCTGACAGAATGTTTCGCAGAATAAAAAATAGCAGATTTTGGCAGAATTTAATAAAATCACCGCAATAAATTAGCATGATAAGAAAGTTGTCTTCGTTGCGTTTGAAATAAATGGGATTTTTCTTATAAATACGTACCAACCTTTGTCGCCAGTCTGTATTGCGGTCTGACGACCAATTTCTAAACTTGTATATTAATATTTATTACCTGGTAAATAATTACAAATAGCAAAATTTAGAAGACCCGTTCGCAGAATCGTCTATATAAATATGGTCACACAGCTGTTGACAACTAAATGGATAAGACCTGCACTAAAAATTAGGAGTGACGTAACGGCACAGACGTTACCTAACCCGCTCTAATTGTTTTATTTTGGAGCCTTGTCTCCCTCAGAGCGGCTTTGGAAAACAAGGAACAAACCTTATTGTCCCTCAAATACAGTTGAAACTCCGTTTGTTTGTGTATAATATTATTATCCTCCAAAGGAATACCGCTGTGTAAATTCTCTTTAGAAATTGTATACATAGTGGCATAGCGTGCCTTGTTAGTCAACCCATCACTGCGCGGATCAGCGGACGAAATAGGTCGAAACGTGAAATCAAAGGATTACTTGGGTAATGTTTGCGGAAATTGTGAATGATAAATTGTTTAGGTAAGTGGAACAAGTCCTTAATCTGTATATATAATAAGAACGTAACTCGCGCTCGCTGTCTGTGTGTTTAAAATTACTTACAGCCAAAACAATGGGATTGAATTCATGGAAATGCAGATATATTTATAGTACGTATCTTAATTTAACATTTAGGCTTTATTTCATCAAAATCGATTCTCTCTATCAAAATATATTAAAATTTAAAATCAGAAGTCTAGTAGAATCTATTGTTACGTCGAATTACGTACGTACGCGAATAGTTCTGTGTTAGTGGACTAAATGGTATTATTGTACAAACATCACTGACTCACGGGCAAACTTCTAAATACAAATGGCGGAACAACGTTCGCCTGGTCAGCTAGTTGTGTATATAAATAATTGTAATCAATATAAAAGGATTTTGTTAACCGTCTTAATAGAGAGATAACGTTATCAAGTTAAATAACGAAATATCTTTAAGAACATCTAAATTATTTTATCTTCTATCATTGTTTTATCTTCTGAAAACTACTGTATTATGATTAGCCTTGCTTATCCTTAAGATCACGACACACTACAATGCAGGTATGAATTATTAAAACTCCATTTCATAGAATTGTATTTATTTCCTAAAATTCAGTCACCTACAATTCATATTATGCATAATGAATGAGAGATTGGAAAAATCGATAACACGTGTTATATCATGAGATTGTTAGCGGTCGATGTCAAGTACAGAATATTTTATATATCGATACTTAAGTTCTGTGCCGTGTGATGCCGGTCTTGAAGAGTCCTACTCTCTTCGAAGAGAAGGAAGAGGAAGGGAAGATCCCTTCTTCTTCTTTGGAGAAGGGAATATCCCTTCTTCTTTTTGGAGAAGGGAAGATTCCTTCTTCTTCTTTGGAGAAGGGAATATCCTTTCTTCTTTTTGGAGAAGGGAAGATCCCTTCTTCTTCTTCATTCTCTTCCCGTGGATGTGTAGGAGGTGATTAGGGGACATTATTAAGGAGATGTTTTGAACCCTTTGTGGTTCGACTCCAGCGGCACCACCGCTACACCTATTTCTGCTTTATGACAGCAGTGTTAAGCGATGCTGTGTTCTGGTTTGAAGGTCATACTTATCCAAGGCGTTCCAACTTAATCCTCAGGGATAGCAACGCGTCTGTGGCCGACCTGAGGTAGGACTGTGGTTACAGATATCCATGGGCGGCAGCACCCATGTCAAGCGTGGTGAGTATAGGCAAAAATCCTCTTTAGACTTAGCCTGTGTTCAGCATTGGATTTGAGTGGATGGATTTGGATATTTAACACTCAGTATATCTTTTAATCGATAATCGGTTTTCGTCTTTCTACGTTCGGGGTTTAGCTATATTGGCACGTAATTCTATACACGTATGTATAATGTCGTAATATTATCTAGTCGTATAATGTTTTAATGCTTTATTCCTTACATTATTTTTGATGGATCGATAGTTTGCCGACATTTAACGCAAACAATAAGACTCACTGAAATAATAAACAAAGAGAAAATTCGTTCTGCTTCGAACAAAGTGAATGAGCGTCTCAAATGACAAGATGTTTAAGTTTCCGTTGTTCAGAAGCAGGATATCGATATATTTGTTTTGGTTGTTTAGAAGCATTTCTGACAATAACGGAAAGTAGATAATTAAAACAGATATTTTATTTAGATAACGATAGTTTACTTCTAGGCAACTAACGCGCAGTTAATCTCATGGTATGTAGTTGTTCGTAGACATCTATGAAGAAAGTAGGATTATCATTAGGTTATCATTCCCGAGTGATTGAAGTACTAAGATGGGTCACACAGACGTTCCAATAAATCACTCAGATGAGCCCCAAGGACTAAATTGGAACGCCTAGTGAAAATGGTAGAGAATGAAAATTTACGAGCAGTAGTAATGGTATGTTATTTGTCCTAACTTCAAGAAATATAATTAAGTCGTTTCTATTGATTTTTTTAAATAAAATGATTCATTAAATATATACACATTTCCTTTTCCCTATAAAGTTCACGGTTTTTGCGCAAAAGTCAACGAACATCGGTCCAAAATTAAAACATCGACTGAAAATACGACACATAACATTTTGGAAATCGATTTCGAAGTTTTAATAACGTCAGAATAATCTCCGTCTGTTACAAACTCTATTTATTTAACTTCGATGTAAAAGTTAGTGTGTGTTCAGTCTCCAGAGGTGAAAGGTTAAACGAGAACGAGTCAATTAAAACTCGGGGCTAAAACCTATAAAGCGATTCTTGATTTAGACAACGTTCGTTGTAACCTCGTTACGGGGTATACGTAGAGTTGGAATGAATAGAATACTAATGTCACCTTATTAACATATATTGTCCCACTGCTGGGCATATGTTTTGATTTTTTTATAGTTTGGTAGTAGCAATCGAACCTGATGGTAAGTGACCACTGCCGCCCATAGACATCTGTAATGAACCCCAGATAAGATCAAAGTCCTATCTTAGGTTTACAGTTGCGTTGCTACCCCTGAGGACTAACTTGGAACGATTCGGATAAGTATGTCAACCTTAGTACACCCTTCAGACCAGAATACGGCAGCGCTTAATATTGCTGTTACTAAGCAGAAATAGGTGTGACTGTGGTGCTGCCGGAATCGAACCACATACAAATCTATTTTTATATAGGGTATGAATATTAATTCTTGATCCCGTGTCCCAAGTTTTCGAACCCCTATAAAAACTTGGGTTCATATTTAAGACCATTATTATATTCCTAAAACTGTTACTAAAAACCTAACGTCCCATTAATGGTCACCCACCCAATATCTGACCGCAGCAGCTTAACGCTTTGCAGTTGAGAGACTAATTCGCAATAAACCGAGAATCCGTATCATAAGCTTAAAATGACCAATTAAAGGTAATATAATTATAAGATTTATTTTACAAAGTCACTGAAATGTAGGTATCGGGGGCAAACTTAACAGAACCAATTAAAACTAGAAACACAGTTCCACCGACACTTGATTTAAGCTATAGGAACATTGTGTCTAGGTATTCGAGGAACAGTAGCGATTAGTTTTTGCTAACACAAAATAGTTGTGGGACACTATATCCGAACTAAATCGGAACCATTTGTGATTGGAACAGTTGTGATTGGAACCCTGCTGCGTTCTGGTTTAAATGGTCTAGGGAGACATACTTATCAGACGTTCCGACTTAGTTTTCACTAGTAGCAACGCTTCGAAGTCAACCTCATATGAAATTAAATCTCTAATTAATTTCTTTTTCCCAAATACTAAACAAAACCAAAATTATATTTGAATGCACATTTGGTTCGGTTAATTGATTAGAAAATGAACAAATATGTTATATACAATTTGTTATATTTGATCTTAACATTACTGATATCGTTTATAAGCGCACATCTATATATCAATACGTGAAGCGAAAATTTGCGGAAGCATTTTTCGAATGCTGTGCGGACAGAGGACTACGAGACTAGCAGTGCCGGATTAGCCACGTATCAAGAGTAGCAATACTACGGGCCCCGCGCCTCGTGGGGCCCTCGGTCCAACACCTGTCTGACCGAAAAAATATAACAATTTAGATAGGAGCGTAAAAATTACATTAAATCCAGAAAAGTTTATTGTAATAGTTTTGTTTTATTTAATACCCTTAACTTTAGAACCTATAGCAAATCATGGGCCTCTTGACTGAATTTGCTACAGGCCCCGCGCTGGCTTAATCCGGCACTGGAGACTAGGCATACGTGGAAATTCATGAAGGGAAGGAGCGAGAA
>DWNY01000439.1:0-16420 GCA_018250635.1 Telegonus apastus | reverse complement strand
AGCGAACCAACGCCAAACCAGAATAATAAAACGAGGTTGTAGTTGTAAAGTCTAAACTTGTTATTCGTTAGTTTTTCACAATTCGTAACAATTTTCTCGTTATTAAATACTAAGAAGATTTAAGTCAATAATAATACATTCAGGTTATCGGTGTTGTAAATATTACATTTCCCCTTTAACTGGTACTTTAAATGTAATTCAAAAAAATCTTTATGGGTATACCTCCATCAGTATCGTAGATTATCAATTAAATGGACTACAGTTTTATTTGCAATTGTATATAGCCATACCTTGTTTTCTTTAAAAATTCATTCATTTAAAATTAATTAACTTTTCACTGGGCTGATTTTGTTTAATATATGTTGCAATGTTATTTATCGGCATCGTGGCCGCATACATTATCCATTGAATATCGCACCGTGTACAGAACCGGGACATAGCCTTCGTAGCGATTTACACCAACAAAGAGCAATTAATTACGCGCAGTCAGATTACCTTAATGAACCTTGATATATTTAAGTTACAAACCTTATACAAATAACAATAATGATTTATACGTATGAATGAATGATTTTTTCTTGTTTTGGAAATATTTGACTGTCATAGTATGTTTAAAACCTAGCACGCGCGCGGCTTGACTCCTTGCACTCTTAGGTTTTATAATATTGGATGCTAAAGTTCTTTGTGGTTCTACTCCGGAAGCACCAAAACCATGCCTATTCCTCCCTTATCACAGCAGTGCTGTTGTATACCGGTCTGGAGGCTATGGTAAGGGAAACATACTTATCAGAGACGTTTTTAACTGTCAGGTATAGCAATGTATTGTTAGTCGACCTCATAAAGAAATCTTATCTGAGATTTATTACGTATGTCCATGGGTAGCAGTGGCCACTAGCCAACATAGGGACTACATGAGCGTTTGCTACTTCTATGTTAATTACCTATATTTTTGTAATATGTTACTGTTTGTGAAATCCTTTGTTTTCGCGTGAAATTCTTATCACGAATAAACCCCAAATTAGGAAAGCAGTTTAGTTATTTTAACATTATAAACAATCATTTCAACTTCATTACTTTGGTAAAACAGTCATGTTGTTCAGTTAATAATAAGAAGTCGTAACTAATCTACATATGTTACTCATTCTCATAAGTTACACATCCATAGCTATTAATGGAAGATAAAAGTGCAATGATTATTATCATCTGTATATATGTATAATAAGAATGTAACTCGGGCTTGCTGTCTGTGTGTTTAAAATTACTTGCCGCCATAAAACGGGGTTCAATCCATGGAAATGCTAATATATTCATAGTGCGAATCTTAATTTAATATTTAGGCTTTATTTTATCAAAATCGATCCACTCTATCAAAAGTTATTACAATTTAAAAATCAGAAGTAACTTTTCTTACGTCGAGTTACCTAGACACGCAGATGAAATCGTGGGTATCAGCTAGTACTAAATAAAAACAGAAAGTATCGGTTGTAACCAGGATTTAGCGCAACAAAAATTTAAATGGTGGCATGAAGTTTGTCGTAACGTCTATGAATATTTGACCAATGACTTTAAATCATATGAAAATGTTCATTTAAAAGTACCTTCTAAAAATACAAAATCACTAACAGACGTACCAACAATTATTATGTATATGAATATGTATATCCTTCATTTCACAAAACGTACAAGTAGCTTACATGTATGTAGCTCCCACCTACTCGTACATGTCGGACTTTAAAATGAGTTATGCATTAACGATTTCGTGACTATATTTTGCATGTATTACTGTACTTGGTAACTTATCTTGCATCCTGTGTAATATTTAAGCAGCCATTCATTGCATTAAATGTAATTTATGGATTTGGGCTCACAGCTACGAAGGTCTACATAAGTTGTTAAGGTCCGTAGACCCAAATTTATCTGCATCCCTATTAGTACTAACCAAATCAGAGTGATATATAGACGTAAAACTCCATTAAAGTACTATATTTTTACGATGTTCTTACTTTATGAAGGTTTTCATTATAAATATCGTTAGAAAATTTAACTAAGATTTCTAGATGGTAATGCTGCATAATAGGTATATATTAGTATAGATTAATATTAAATCTACCGGCTAACATATGTATGCTGATCATTGGGTCAGTATACAAAAATACCATGCAGTGGTTTATGATACTCGAATATGGAGAATCACAAGCCCATGTGTTGAGCATGGTCTGCCTATCCTTGGTATTCGACCTTGTGCGGTTTTAGAGGGTGGCAAAATTTCCTCTATGTAAGATTGGAAGACCTTTTTTGTCGACCTATTTTTTAAGCGGCAAAATTCAACATGAGCCCTGGGCAGCAAATCTTACGTAAAGGTATAAGACTATATTTTTGTTGTTTTTTCAACAACCCATTATACTTTTATTTAATCGACTAAGTTAATATACATAAATTTGGCTCGCAGCTTTTAAAAGGTACCTTTGTCTGGTATAAACTACTGTCTAATGACCATAACTGCGCTTGGACTTTGCCTCAGCAATGCAATGAGGACTGAAGTACATATGTACCACGCGGCTGAAATAAATATTTACAATGTTAAATGAGGAGTAGTGGCCAATCCCATTTCTGGATCTATAATCGTCTAGAGGCCTCCATCAAGGTTTCAAATACTTACGATATTTTATATTAACCGAATGTAATAATAAACCAGAGAGTCGTGGATGTAAAGCCTCGACGCTTAGGCTGCCTAACGTGCCTTATGAAGTATGGAAGTATAAATTAACAGATCATCTTGTCGTCAAGCCATTATCTACTGCAGGGCACAGGTCTCCTCTCAGAGCGGGAGGCTTTTAGGTCTTAGTCCACCGCGCTGGCCAAGTGCGAATTGGTAGACTTCACACACCTTCAAGAACTTTTTTTTAAAGAACTCTCAGGTGTGCAGGTTTCCTCACGATGTTTTCCTTCACCGTTAAAGCAAGTGATAATTAATTTCTAATACGCATATAACTTCGAAAAGTCAGAGGTGCGTGGCTGGGATTTGAACTTTGGACCCCCCGATTGAGAAACAGAGTTTCAACCATTAGGCTATCACTGCTACATGGTCATCTATGTTCTATGTATAGAACCGAAAGAAATCCATTATCGACGTTGGGTTGCAGATTAATTTAAATTTCGTCATATTTTGAACAAAAATAAACTATGTTCTACTGTGTATTAAGTATCTCGAAAAGTGCCTTATAGAATATAAAAATCTCAAGTTGTTCACGTACTCGTAACAGCCATACTGTATGGCCGTTGGCAGGCAATTTTCTCAAATAGGTTTCTCGTTTAGTAGTTTCTTGCTTCACTTGCTTGATTTAGGTTTCGTTTTTGGAAAATTTGCTTTTTCGAATCATGCATCCGTGTAACGTGGTATACTGGATTTCTGCCAAGTTTTTTCAAGATAGAGTAATATTTTTACATAAATGTATACTAGATATATATATTGCAGCTCCTACAGCTCAGTGAAATTACACAAACGAAAAGTATTTAAAATCTTGAATAAATAAAAAGAAACATTTTGCTATAAAAGTTCCATTATCATTCAAAGGTCTCAGACGCAAAATATTGTCCGTTATTCTACTAGAAAGTTATTTCCTGTTGAATTATTTTTTCATCTGTACCGCACTTCAAAAATTCATTTAGCAATCCAATAAACTATCGGTTCGCCAGCAACGTCATATATACCGCATGCATATTGCGACTCGACCGCACTGGCTTGTAAATATTTGCACTTATCGTTCGCGTTATGAAACTCATATTTGATGGGACATGAATTCTGCCTTCAAATGTGTTACTTCAATTAGTGACAAGTTTTTGTGTTCCTGTCGTGAACCCATTATTGCCCCACTGCTGGGCAAGCGCTTCCGTTTATAGTAAGGGGTTCAGGCGTATTGGTAGACTTAACACACCTTTGAGAACTTTTGACACGCTTTTATTAGTTTGATCTGTATGTTTGCTTGTTTGACCGATGTATAACTGACTCTTTTTGGGTTTTTGGTTTGTAAACTCTTTTAGAGTTAATTAAAATAAAAAGTAAAAAATAATTCTTGACATAAGAATAAAATTAATGAGGAGAAAATTAATGCCACTGTTCTAAAAAGCGTGGGATGTTTCGTAGGATATTTTAAAACGAACTCTGCATTTCAGAATTAAACTAATAAAAACTTATGACGATTGATATTAAGTTATTCACTCAATCACAGGGCAATCAATTATAGTAAGATCATACTCAGTAAAACCCATAGCTGAATCCATACATAGATTTAGATGTTAAATGAAAATTAGATACTGTTCTTTAAGTTCATTTTAAACGAATGTCTATAAATAATAAAATACACCTTAAGGTTCAAAACGTTAAGTCATCTGTATATAAAAAATGAATGAAATTGCGCTCGTTGTCTGTGTGTTTAAAATGACTTGCCGCCAAACAAGGGGATCGAATTCATGGAAATGCAAATATATTCATAATACATCTTAGCATAACATTTAGACTTTATTTCATCAAAATTGATCCACTCTATGAAATTTTATTACAATTTAAAATCAGAAGTAACTTTTCTTACGTCGAATTACATACGTACGCGAATAGTTCTACCTTACTGCACTAGAAGGCGTTATTGTAAAAACATCACTGACTCACGGACAATCTCCTAAATATGTACAAATGGCAAAACAACGTTCGCCTGGTCAGCTAGTTTCTAATAAATGCTTTCATATCCTAGAACAGCAGAAACACATCTTTGAGCTTCAGGAATAGCTCCTGTCCAATTCGTATTAAAAAACTATATACCTACATAATATTTTGTACATATAAATCTAAGCACACAAGAAACTCTACAACTCCTCAGCACATTGTGAACACGTATCCAACTTTGCAAGCAACTAGAGATTTGAGCGTCCACTCTTAAGTGACAAACGCTTGAGACTTCGGCAACTTGTTTGAAAAGTAAAAAGAACTCGTTGCGAACATGTTAAGAGTCCCAGCATCCAGCCACTCGATTTAATTTACATCTTCGCCCGATTGTTCCAAACTCGAGAGTTCGGCGAACTAGCGGACAATGTCTGATTTATTTTGTTCTAACGACCCTAAATGGATTCTGGTTCCTAGGGCAACGGCATTTCGGAGAATTTGCGTATAACTAGTAGGGAGTTGTGATCATTCACGCTTTGTTTTTGATGTTATTGGAATAGCAACAGCTCAATTGATTATAAGTGGCTACTGCCGTCCATGGACATCTGTAATCAACCCCAGATAAAAGCACAGTCCTACCTGTGTAGAACGCCTCGGGTAAGTAATAAGTATGTCTCCCTTCAGACCAGAATGCAGCAACGCTTAACACTGCCGTTATAAGGCAGAAATAGGTTTGGTGGTAGTGGTGCCGGTGTCAAACCACAAAGGGTTCTACCACCTTTAAATATATATGAAACTTAATAGTTATATACACGTATATGAAGCTTTTGTTAAGAAAATACTGAATTTACTTCGCTGCTTCTTCTTCACAAATATACCTACTTATTAAATGTTAATCAACATGCATTATATAAAAATAAAATTATGTTAAATTTTATTGACTAAGTACCTTGCAAAGAAAGAAGTAACATATAATATGCATTCTATTTAATTCTGTAACTTCTATAAAGTTATCATTGTGTTGCTTAAACGTATTTCATAAAGTTTTATTTTTAACGATGTGCCAATAAAAATTAAATTTAAAAGGCCCGATAAAATCGTACCAAAGGTGATGAAGTCCATATGGTTTGGATTAATGTCAATAGGATTGTCTGTAGCCATATACCCCCATCACAAAGCCAAGTTAGGGACAAAAATTCTGCACACATTTTAAATTGACTATTTAAAATGATTACCATCAAATCGAATACCAAGATCATTACCAACAATGATTATATATACCTGTATTATAAAGATACGATTTAGTATGTTCTAGGCTTTGTTCTGCTACAAGATAGACCTTTTCCCAAATAACGTAACACAATATGTTGCAACCAATAATATATAAGCATAATAACATTCTAACAGAATTTGTAATCTCAAAATCATATTTTATTGCTCCAACTTTTTGTCACGTTTTATTTACAAGTGTCTGTAGACTTTGAAAACGTCGCATCTAAATTAAATCTGAAACAGTCCCTCGCCACAATGTAATATTTAAATGTAGAATCATATCTCAGTCGTATTCTAGGAGGTATCTCGGTATAATCTGACTTTTATCCTATTGTGAATTGAAATTCAAATTTAGTAGACTGTAACATTATACTAGACACCTATATACGGTCGGTTTTTAATACGTGTGACACGATTTCGTTGGGTTACAATCTGATATGTTAGAATACGGCACAACGATAGATTTTCCTGCACGATCTCGCAACGGAGATTTAGGAGATAAAACTCAGTAGCCTTAACAAGCGACTAGTTGTGTTATAGAGATTTGTCACGCTTTCAGTAAAGTACGAAGCTTCTGGTCGTATTACATTAGATGCTATGTTCGTAAAATGTTAAGATTGTATATCATGAACAACGTTTCTTATATAAATGCTCATAAAGTATTGTATCTCATAATCCACAACTATTCATAGTTTCGTATTAGATAAAGAGGAATCATTTTCTCTAAAGAAATAAAATGGTGAAAAAAATCTTATCTGCAAAAGATGTTTGGTCAAATTGGGAGTTAACAAATAACTGTTATTTTAAACCATATACCTATACGTTCCATCGAATACAAAGAATTCGTTCTTGGTAATATACTCTTCGGTTTCGACGTTCACAATAAACAACGGACCATAAACTTCGTTGACTGACGCGCATATTTCTTATTTTTCTTTGAAACTGATCCGAAAAAGATTACCCTAGCGAACCATAAAAGCTGGTCTATTAATTAGGAGCGTTGTAGTCTGTTCCTGAACGCGTGACATCATGTTCACGCGATTTTCGACAAGGCCCCTTTGTCTTCTAGGCTGACAGATACGGTGTAAATCTCGTCTCCTGACAAGCGTAGCATATAAATCCAAACTGAGAAAATATTATTTTTCGACAGATTCTTTGTGCCTCAGGAGTTCGTTGCGTCACTGCACGGCTCGAATGTTGCCGACGACGATGTGTCGAATGATGAAATGGATTCACGGCTGCATTTGTTTGTACAGACTCAAGATAAATATCCATCGGAGAGTGCCCCTCGTGTCGGGACGGTTAAAAGCAAAATGAATGCTGATCGTTCGCTACAACGATACAGTTATAAGAGAATAGTCGTCAATCAAGTCACGGTACGGAACGCTAGCCTAATTCACTATTGTTGTGCTGTTTATTCTAGTTTTATTACACGAACTCATTATAGCTTGATCTTGGCACTTAAGGTCGTGAACCCAATGAATCATAAGTCATCTTGAGATAAATCATGGTCATTAAGTACCTACTACTTATCCAATTCGTGGGTAAAGTATTGTGTATACTGTGATGAACACTATGTAATACTCGATATCTGATTAATTTAGGACTCGTCAGATTACTTCCATGTACATATGCTAGGTCTTTCTCAGAAAAATGATTAGCAGAAATTCTCGCACTCAAGTATGAATGGTTACTATGTACATATGATAGGTACGATAAAAATTAGTTCCCAGCGGTATTTCGTCACAAATAAATTTTTGATAGAATTTCTGTAATATTATAAGGGGTTCTAATTTGTTAATGGTGATAGTACCCTTTGTGGTTCACCTCTGGTGGTACCACCGTCGCACCCATTTCTGCCTAATGACAGCAGAGTTCTGAGGGACAGCAACGCATCTGCAGTCATCCGCAGGTAGGATTCTTATATTATCTACGCTGGATTACAGGTGTCCACGGACAACAGAGGCCAGGTGAATTGTATGATCGTTTATTGCTTCTATCATATAGAATACAATAAAAAATAAGTTTGTACAAAGATCTCTAAGATCTTTATCCGTATTAACTGCTTTATACTTAGTTGACTCTATGTCCGCTTTAGATGTAATCCAAAAAATACCCATTAATTATTAAAAAGACACGTTGTGCTCTAATAGGATTTATTTTTAGATCGCTTTGCAGTTGTCGTACTTTACGTCATGTGGCGTTGTGATTTATAGTGTGGTAGGTACATGATTTAGCGCGTCCCGACTAGGACTCGTCTCAGTAACACGATACACTCTTTACGGTTGTAAGACAATAACAATCTGTTAAATTTCAGTCAAGCGTGTTTCGTTTCTGTTTCAAATTATCGCCCCAATTTCTGTGACAAGTTGTAACGTCAAATTAGGTATGAGATGGAAATAATTACAACGTGCTGTCCGGGACAAAGACGTTTCGTCCTGTCGCGATGGTGTCAGGAACAGGAATAGAACGCTCCCCCGAATGTAGCCGAGGTGTTTCCAATTTACCAACGACATGTACCGCGCCACGAGATTTACAATCGGCATTAATTTAAAAAGACCTCACTGATGTCATAAGGCGCTATTTGTAAATCTCGCTTCATTATTTATCTTCTGTTAGCGGTTATCAACAATTGTATTTACATTTCTCGATCTACATAAAATATACAAGTACGTTGATTAAGCTTAAAATAAAATGTGACGTGATCATTTTCAATTGATACATACTAATATATAAATTGCAACAAAGTACCTACCTAATGCATTGTAAATGATAATTTATATTTACAATAAACTTTTCTGTCAATGTAAACATTAACACTATCTGCTTGTTATTGATACTACAATATTAATATAAAAATATACGTGAGCTATGTTTTTATGTTAATTGAGAACTACTATAAATGAGCCGGTATCACGATAATAACTTTGACTATTTCTTGACCTTTGAAATGACTATTTTAAAATCGACTTTATATGATAAATACAAAATCAGACAAATAAACCGTTAGCACTAATATTGACGTAAAAGTACCAGGATAGCACGAACTATGCAGAGTAGATCCCGCGACCTAACGCTATAAAACGCGGTAAGAGATAGGTACATTATTCACCGCGCAGACGAATCACGTAACCATGAAGACGTTTAATTAGTATCAAACACGCGATCTTCGACTCTCAGAATACTGTTAGCCGAGTATAAAAGAAGAGTGCCGCCCATCAGAGCTGGTCGTAAAGCGGCTGCAATGAAAAAACCGTAAAACAAGGGAGAGAGCCCAGGCGAATATGATTTCTGCGGTGATCCTTCACAAAATAACTGCAGCATTAAAATCAACCGCATATTTCGACTGAAAGTTTCAAATAAGGTTCAAAATAGCAATAAAAAGTACAGTACGAAAGGTCAAGTAATAAACAAAAGAACTAACGAAGTTATATCTCCCCACCTACTGATGCATTTAATATGACGATTTAAGTTTTTAACATATCTTGAAGGCTTTTAATTACCAACTGCACAAGTAATCATATTTATTATTTTCAATGTCGATATATTATATTAATATATGAAACCACACATGAATTGTGTCATATAAAAGTTGAGGTACAAGAGCTCCAATTTAGGTCTCGGAGGTAGCAATGCATTTGTCGCCGACCTCAAGCTAGACAGCAATCCTTTTTGGGGTTGATTTCAAAAGTCCATGGAAGTTGCTAATCATTTTTTACCCGACAGCGTCAGGAGGGTAATGTTTTTCGAAAGTACGTCCATGCATGTCCATTACTTTGGCACGCTCCACAGCCCAAACGGCTCGACGGATTTTAAAATATGAGGTATCGTTAGAATCTTCTCAGTTATCATAATGACATAGGCTATACAATTTTTGAAAATGGCGCCTGCGAACGAAGAAAAAAGCAATTTAAGCAGTCTTGTTTTTGTTTTTATGATAATTCTCTAGTTATCCTCCACAGGCTCTTTTGCTACGTCTGTAAAATGTAATAGCCCTTTCTAGTCATAAAGCCTTAACCTTGTATACTCCTAATAATGGATGTCAAAAATCCAGACCGACAACGGAATTCTAAGACCATTATTTAGATTTTAGCCTGGCCGAAGAACCCAAAACTCTTTACATAGGAGACCTCGATAGCAAACTCTATGCTACCTCAATAATTTATTTATGTTAATTACATTTCAATTCGTGGATTCACGGACCCATACACATCCAGATGACATAACACCATAGACATTAAAGTTCTAAAGTGTGACTGAACTTGCGTTGAGAGCAAGTACGACTAAAATCTGATTGGCTCAGACAGGCCTGCATACCGCTGCTTGTTTGCCAGTTATGACCAACTCATAAGCATGACTTTACATTATATCTTATTGACCTTGTAATATTGAAAAGCGTATGCCTTACTAATTAAATGTGGTACCAAAAAGGTTAATCGTGTTATAGAGGCTCACTGCCAACTTACTTGAAGAATTAATTTCTCTACAAGTATTCGTATTCATTTGAACAACGCCTTAGTTCTTACTTAAAAGTAGCGTGTCAAAGTGTTAAGAATACCATCAAGTAAATATGATCTCTTAATTTGCTCTCAAACCTGCTTGAACTAAAATATCTTTTGAAATTATAATCTCTACGTAAGCTTCGAATTAACTAAGACTTGTTCTTAGTTTAAGTATTCGAAAACATTTTCTCGCGAGCTAAATGCAGCTTTCAACGCGAGAGAAAACATTTTCTTGATACTGAACACCGCTGCATTCTTAAAAAGGTCATTTCAAATTCTCTATTTACTTATCAAATTGTTCTTAAACAAAATTAACAATGTAAAGTTCATAATAGCTTAAATATAGACACTTAGTTTATAGTATGAGATACTTTTTGCGCTTTTAATTTAAAATGAAAGTTGCCGTTATTAAAAATAGAGTAGGTTATACTAAGCAACAGACGAATTTTGTGTATGTTTAAAATTAAATCTGGTATGGTAAGGAAAATATACTTTTTCGAAACGTGACAACTTAGCCCTCGATTGTAGCAATTTATTAGCGCTCGACCTCTAGTAGGACTTTAATCCTTTCTGGTGTTCTTAACAGACGACCCTTTGGTAGCAGTGGCCACTTTTAAGATGAAGAAAAAGCAAATGGTGGACGTGCATGCTATATCTGCTATAACTCACCTATATCTGCGTTAAAACAGCAGTGTTTAGCATTGCTGTGTTCTGGTCTAAAGGGTGTAGTAAGGGAGACATACTTATTCGACACGTTCCAACTCAGTCCTCAAGGATAGCGACCTCAGGCAACACTGAGATCTTATCAGGGGTTGATTACAGATAACCATGGTAAGCAGTATCCACTTACCATAAGGTGGGCTGCATGCTGGTTTGCTACTTCCATAACATAAAAAATGTGGCACAAAGAAGGAAAAAATATAGGTATACAATGCTTTGTGGTAAATCAGACAAAGAGTGGACCTCATAGTGGCACGACTGCTACACCTAGTTCTACTTATAACACCAGTGTCAAGCGCTTCTGATAGATATATTTATAGATAAGGTGTTTCAACTTAGTCGCAAGGGGCAGCAACGTATCTGTGGCCGGCAACAGATGGAACTTTAATGGTATATGCGAATAGGTACAGATGTCTATAGTTTTACCATTAGATGGACTGCATACTCGTTTGCTACTTCAATTTCATAAAAAGAGCATATCCAAGTATGTCTGTGGTTTCTTAGCAACAACTTATCCGTTTTGGAAAACTTTCCCCGGCATCTAAAGTTCCGGGAAAGGTTTTAAAAGGCAACTCGTGTCTTAAAGTTTGTTGGAAAAATAAAACAGTTGGTTTTGAACGTCTGCGTTAATCTTAAAACAAAATACATTTGTATCACTTTTCCTTTCTTTAAAGTTATTTTTTGTGTTGTATGTGAGTACCGCACCTCAACTAACCAGTGATCATCCACTTAGAAAACTATTTCATGTTGTGTGATTATTGCAGGACGGTAATTAAGGAATACCTACTAATTGTAGAAACTAACTAGGTTTCAGTAGGTACTAATGTATGCTTAATACTAAATAGTAAAATTTTCGAAAGCTATACAAATTATAACGTATAAAATGTACAGTATTTTAACATGATAGAAATTGATCATTAAACCTTTATATAACTTACAGTAGAGATTTTCATAGGTACATTTTATTACAATTTACATTATGTCAAGATTCAAATCAATATTTAAAATAATCAGTTGATTTAAATAAAAGGTAGTCAAAAACCTAATATTGACCCTGATATTTAATTATTATCAACTTATGACTAAATTTTAGGTAGAAAAAGTTACAAATTACTGAGGAACATTCGCCTTATACGAGTACATACATTTTCCTCATCCGCGGATCACGACCTAATTCTGTAATATTATTCAACCTTCGTCGGGATATACTCTTTGATGTGAAATCAAAAGGAAAACTGATCCTTTTTCAGTCGAATACCTGTCGTCATTGTCATTGACGAACATAGTCTTCGACTTCTTATTGTGTCGCTCCCTAACTTTGTCAATAGATTTTTTATTACACGAATACTTTTCTATTTCAGTACGCTGATCCTCTTCATTTATTTATTCGTTTCAAAGTAATTCGGTGAAGAAAGGCAATGAAAAAATCGCATTTTTCTTATTAAAATAGTCCAAACGCGTACCTACTCACTCGGGGGAGAACCTTATTGTTACTCAACCTGTATTCTTTGCGAAGTTCAACATAAGTAAATCTTATTATGTTCGTCAATAGGCATCGAGTTTCTGAGGGACGGAGCTCATTTTATATTAATAACTCTCGAGGAGAATTAAATTTTCACTCAGACATAACTTAAAGCCATCGTGATATATGGCTCGTGCGAGCGTACCTACGGATTTTAATAACGTCGAAGGATGAGTGGCTAAATTATTCTTAGTGCTTACTTGAGAACCTATTTCATTAATCTTATAGATTTTGTTACCGCAGGAGATGATAGGTTATAGACCTCGGGGATGGCAACGTTCTTTCGAGTTGAATAGTTATAAAGATTGCGATTTTTTGAAGTTAGATAAATTGTAGTTATTTAAAAGGATCGTACATAATTATACTTTTAATCTATTTCATCAGAAGGAGAGTAATTTAATTTTCTTGGGCACGCTTTCCAGCCAAAACCATTCATCACAGACCATCATATACTCGTACGATATATTTTCATGCTTACTCTTAAACAGCGTTAAATTAAATTAACTATTATAACAACTAACGCGGCTACTTTACGCGACTTCTATATTGCGATGTACATAATATGTACTTGTTTTTCCATTTTCAGGCAATTTTTGTTAAGCGGTCGGGTTTTTTTATTATTTATTTAATTAAATTCACTATTCAATTCATATACTGATGCAAAGACGTTGACAATGTCATAAGCGTGCCCAAAGACTAAATAATACATCTTGACCTTGGACAAGAATCGAACCCATTACCCCATGCGTGGCAAGCCTGTACACCTGTACCAGGGTGATTGTACCATAAATGATTAAATTAATTTCACGCTAATATTATGCAAAAATTTTAACACAATTTTTAATTTAATTTTCGAATGCTTTGAACTGAAACTTAATGAGAACAAAATTCAATATCCATAAGAAATTTATTTTTAATTATAAATCCAATTAAGTCGTAAGCTTCGCCGAGATATTCCGATATATGTGGGATTTACACTCAAGTTGCGAAGATATGAAATTTAATAGGATTTGTGTATGTAAACAGCAAATCATAGAGCTCTAGAAAATTTTAAAAGCAATTTAAAGTAAAATACACTCTAATAAAATGAGATTCGTGTTATTCTTTGTGATTTAGGTACGCTCATATTAAATGTTATGATAGAAACGGGTTTATATTTTATACAGCCTATAACAAAAAATAGTTCATCAAGATAAAGTGTAAGCTGGCAAAAGGTTTTGGAATACTTTCTATCTCTTTGTATAAACGTGCATCACATAAATATATAAGTACATATTATTATCCCATTGCAGATATTTTCACAAAAAAACTAGAGCTTACCTGAGACAGTATTTTTAATATTTTGATTACGATAGAGTATTCCATAAATAATATTAGTAAATGCGTAGGTTGTTATTACCAATATTTGGTCTTTTCATACCTAGAAACTACATATTCTATCTACTAACGCCATCTATCATTGTATACAATAAATATCGGGAAATAAAGCATAAATTCATATTTTCACTTCCTTAGCACGATAAAAAAAAATCTAGGAGTTTCGTCCTGAACAAAATAAAAGCTAACGTGCCTAAGAACCTGTTTTCTACCTATTTTTTTAAATAAAGTATAGATGACCATATAGTTACAGAACGTACCTAAATAACAACTCATTCCTGGATCAAGGTACAAAATTTTTGGTAGACAAAATATTTTCACAACACAGTGGTACTCCATATGGCAATTAATGTATTTGTATATGAATGTTATAATACAATTACCTCATTTTATTGAAACTATGTGTTCTGCCGTGTAATTAATAATTCACTTAGGTAAGTGAGCGTTCGTGCGTGGTTTTAATCAATGAAGCATGAATTAAATCAGTGTTAATGTGTAACTTGAATATTAACACATAGCTTATTAGTACAGTATGCAGATAATAGTTTTCTTTCTAGCTTTCACAATTTACATGATCAATATGATCAGACAAATAAGAATAAGTGGAGAAACGAAAACCAGTTAAGTGTGAGTTGGGCTCATGTACTGAGTATTCCATTACACCGCACTTTTTTTTCTTTACATGTAAGCTGCAAATTATAATATTCTAAAGACAGCTAAAACAATTACTAATAATACATTTATTGATTAGAATTGTAGTAAAAATCTTACTTCATTAGATATATTAATTAAGTTCAATAATATACATATTTGTATATATATTTCCTTCCATAGAATAAAATAACCGTAACGGAAATGTAAAAGCGCCAAGTTGCAGTGCAACATTAGATATGCAGTAGATTTTCCACCTCGTCGCCCCTTCCGACGACACGCCAACTTTATCAGGCTTTTGCTTTCGTGATAGATAACTTGAGTCCGTAGGACTTTTATATTCCATTTGCTTAAAATATATCCAAAACTTGCTTCCTATTTCTAATTCGTTTAACCGTTCTTAAAAGAAATGTTTCGGTTTTCTGGTTGTTAGGTTTAAACATAAACTGTCTTTATTCTACTTGTTTGTGAAGTAAATATGGAGCATTAGCTTCACAGACACTTGGCATAATTTATACCAAATATATTGTAGAAAGACGATTATGTTATAGTTGAATAAATCTACGAAAATTTCTAAAATTTTTTCTATACTTAAATATATTTTAAGTATATATTTCAAAACACATGTGATATAAGTATAGGTTGGTGGTGGTGAAACTCTTTGCGAATTGACTCCGGCGGGACCACTGCCATACCTATTTCTGCCTAATAACAGCAGTGTTAAGCGGATGTGCTCTGGTTTGAGGTGTGTGGTAAGGTAGACATAGGTTCGAGGTGTAGCAACGCATTTGTGGCTAACCTCAAGTAGGATTAATCTTATCTGGTGTTTATTAAATATGTCCATATTCGCTAGTGACATCTTACCATCAAGTGTACTACAAGTTAATTTCCTACTTCCATTTTATAAAAAGTTTAGATAGCACTTGTCCAAATTATACGTATACAGCAAAGTTAGTTTAATCAATTAACTAACTAACTACGTAACTAACTAAGTAACTAAATACGTATAAATAGAGACGAATATTGTTCCCAAATATTATAGCAAAATGAATGAACATGTTAAAATATTCTCACCAAGAGATATTCAATAAAGCGTTTTTAAAATAAAAAATATCACTGTAAGATTTACGACCCCATCAATTGCTATAAATCTATTGCGATTCATATGGTGCGTGGCTGCAAACTGATTACAACTCCCCTCACATGATCACATAGATTTTTAAACAGAGAGGAAGTTAGGGGCCCTTTTATTTTCACTGTTAAGTACACGTTTACGACAAACTCGTAAAACACGGATCACTGAAAATTTTTGATATGTAACGTTTCTATTCAAATGCGGAGTTTACGATGCCGCCCATTATAATTTTACTGGAGTCATATTTCTCTTTCGTACTGATTATGAAAGGTGCTTCAAAAGATTTTTTAATAAAAAATCTTATTCCTTTTTAATCACTTCCCTTTTTATTGCGTTCCCGACTTCTTTTCAACTCGTAGCATTATAAACTTGTTTATTCCTAAGTAACATCATGAACTGGCAATAATATATGTGTGGTGTACAATGTGCGGGGTTTCAGTTAACTTTTTTTCAAATTAGCTGTTTTGAAACTATTTTTTTTAAATTTAGGGGATGATTGATAGACAGGTTAAATTTAAGAAGTATTTATTATTTTTTAAATGAATGTAAATATCTTCTATGTAAATAACTTCCAAAATAAGACT
>DWNY01000438.1:0-16434 GCA_018250635.1 Telegonus apastus | reverse complement strand
CTGATGAACGAATTTCCTATTTGTATGATGATTTAGTATTAAGACCATTGTTTGTTTCCCTAGCAAAATAAAATAAACATAAAAAAATTACATTTTTTGTTATTTTGGGAATACCTCCTTCGATTACTATACAACAATGTAACAAAGTGATAATATCCTTTTTTACTTATTTTAACTTATTTTCATAGCATAACATGTGAAATACCGCCTACTACGCGTCTGAACCAAAAACAACAATGTGGGTACTATATTAAAATACTAGTTTGTCAGTACCTGCATTACATTTTTTTACACGCAACGTATTTTTGGCGTTACTCTGCTCGAAGGCAGTAAGTTTAGTGCAAAGTTTTCGATTTGAATAAGAAACGCAGAGTTACGAAGTAAGTGTTTGTTCTGAAGTCTTATAAATTTAAATAAAATTTCCTTCTATATTTAAAATTTCATGTACAGAATTGACTACACGCGAGATCGAGTCGCGCGTGACCCTTTTGCTAATTACAGTACATTTCGACGCAGGTGAGATCCGTATAAATCAGACAAAATAACACATTACGATTTGGGTATTTAGGGTCACGATTACAATATACAGTAATATTTGCTGTACAGTATTAGAAGATAGAATTATATATGTGAAATGTATATTGGAATTTCATAAACCGACCCTCCTTTCCTTTGTGGTCATCATGTTGTTTTGGTCGGAATATACCGTTCGTTTGAAACTATTTCAATGTTTGCCTCCAAAACGCTTCAATGTGAATAGTTTTGAACTCTCCTCTCATTTATCGACCATACCTCCTCTATGTAATATACCTTATATACATTTCAGAATATATTTTTTGTTTCCTTGTTACCATTGAAATTGTATAGTTAAGTACAATTTATTGCTTGAGTTATTTTTCTGTAATTGGGAAAGTTAATGGTTATTCAAAGCTTAATTTATTGGTATGAATGAGAAAAGAAAATTTTTTCATCTTCTTTCCCTGATTTAAAATTACCAAAACTTCCACAAGCCTCCAGAACAAAAGAACGCAGTCATCCATCAACTGGAGTCGTAAGAAGGAAATCCTAATTCGATAATTGTTAGACTTTAAATCGTCCACTTAGTGCACCTACTAATTTTCTCCTTTGTGGGCAATTTCGGCTCGTTACAATGGCCCTTGTTAAAGCAGTGAATGAACTGTAAAATTCGTAAGGCAATGATAATTGGTCTAGTACAATAGGCAATTTTTACTTACCTCTATTAATTACTGAAACGAAAGGTATACATTTCTTTCAAAATAGACTGCTAGAATGCAATTGAAATTAAATCATGTTGACAAGATGCGCCAGTTTTTATCAAAAACATTAGTGCACAATCGCTTACTAAAACGCACTAATTACTGAAAAATAATAAAATGTAATAAAAATCAAAATATTCCTCTTATCCAGTTGCGTAATTTGCCATTAAGTCGCATAATATTATGAAACATAACAAAGGAAATGGTTAATACTTGTCGTAAGTATATCAACTTGCTATTACTTATTGTTAGTTGTTGAACATTAAGTCATTATTTAAAAGGAACTAAGTAGAACATTCGCAACAAAACCGATTGTCTGTAATTGATTCTGACGATTAGCCACTTAAAATAGTAGCACAAGTGTTTCAACCACCGAACAAAGTAAGTATTGCAAACACTTGTGGAAATTTCGCTTTAAACTATAACGCACTCGAAGACGCTTCACTGAAGGCACTTGAATAGTTTATGGCTGTTTTACTAGCCATCGACATACTAAATATGCAGTGAGCATTTAAAACACATATATCATAAACGCAAACATGGATTACTTGAAAATTCACTTGACGTATTCATTTCAATACCGTTACTGCATTTGCAACAGTTATTTGTAATAGTAAAGTAGTAGAATAACGATTTCCTCAAGCTATCGTTGTATCAACGACGTTGACATTTGAATACCTACGATATTATCGAACACGGTATTATTTTCCATCTAGTTAAATTCCTCCAATCAGTGGACCCATTAAATCATCTATTAGGCAAGACTTCGCGAGTACCTCGATACGATTGATAGGTTGAATTACATCGACCTTTACAGCACCGTTTAGTTCGGTGTACAAATTTTATTACGATGTTACTCCAGAGCTGGGCAAGTCACGATACTGTTATGTCAAACGATCTACCTACACGCAACTGTAACACTAAGTAACGGTAATGACATCAAATACAATGCAGATAATATTCCGATAATTTTAGCAACCACAACGACATTGTTAGCAAATTCATAAAAAAACTAGTCATTAATATTTTTTGACCTTGACCGGTTTAATTTAACCTTGTAAGCAATTATCAAAAGATATTCAAAAATTATTTGCCCTTGAAATCGCCTCGGAAGCATAAAAACTTATGAAATAGTACGAGCAGTTTTAAGGTCCAGATGATAATAAAACTATATTATAAAATTATTGTAGAATAGTATTCAACATAATCTTAAATCTAAATATGATTCAAAAGATGCAAGCCAAGGCAATCTGAAGGATATGTGAACAAGCAAATGACATATGGACAAATGTTTAAACCGTATGTTATCTTCGTCAGGTCGCATCTAACATTGGGGTATGACATCTGCTTAAAATGACGATAGACAGAGCTGGGCGACCGCCTGCGCCACGGCGGACCTCCACATACAGAAGCTATGATGAGCTTGGTATAATAGATCGTGGAAGGCCTCTACGATATCGACATGGTGGAATTGAAGACTTAAGTGGCTTGGAACAGCAAAGAATTCACAGGACTTATGAACCTCAAGACATGGATGACATAACTGTTATAAGCTCTGAGGAAATTCCGAAACCTAAACGAAAGACAATCGACCACTTAGCAAGTGGCTTCAGGAGAACGTTTTCAGTGCGAAGCCGACGGGAAGAGCCGGAAGGCATTCAAATGGAGACTTTCAATATGAACTGTGAAGAAAATTTTGCTACTGTTAGAGGAGCGCCATTTGGGAGGCGTAGATCCTTGTCTAGGGATAGAGGGTCGTCTTTGCTCGGTCGGAGTTCATCTGAAGGAGATGTGCGAATGCCTCTGCCGCGAGCCCCACCTGCAAACCCCACGCCACGGCTGCATCGCTGCCTTCGCGCCCTCGGTGGAAGCTGGAAGAATCTCCTCCTATGTGAGTCTTCGTGACCTGTCGTTTTAACAGCTTCTTTTAATTTAACACATACGTAGGCGTCGGTCTCATAACTAGTAGGGCAACGCCATTATTAACACGACCAATTAACTGTGTCTAAAAACTTAACGAATGCGTAAACATAACTCTTAACCTTTAGAAATCCGGTTACACTACTCATTATTCTTTTTATTTAAGAAGCAGTTAACCGTTCACCGCGCTTACTTCGTCCCGAGGTAATTATTGGTACGACGGGTACAAATGACCGCGGGAAGCTTAGTTTAAATCTGTGATTAACCACAGAGCTTAACTGAATTACTCGCTTTCTTTATGTAAATCAAATGATTGTTTGTATAACCAAGGAACAAGGTGATTAATAGGTGAATTAGCATAAGTTTCATCATTTGTTAAGAAGGAAATTAATTTTGGTCTGACATAACGATCTAGTAATAACTGATGAGACAGGGCCACGTCATTAAATTCTTAGAGGTTAGAATTAAAGAGTATCAATCATTTTATAGATTCTTCTGGCTTCTGTAGTTACACAACAATAAAAACAGTATCAATCATTCTGTAGAATATATCAGGGAAAAGTATCTTTACTAGGGAAGCGAGATGCCTATCAAGCAGGAATACGCAATAAAACCATTTTGCATTAGTACCTATTTACCGATAATATTGTTGTCTCACCAAAACAACTTTGTTTACATCTCCTCTTTCCGTATGATATGACGTTAAAGCTATTTGGGTTTTCGCAACATTGCCCTATTCAATTTATGTTTATGCTTGCAAATTGTGTATTGTATACACTTGTTAGTGTCATTCAAATTACATTGTGTAGGATGAAAATTCACATTATCGCCATATCTATACGCTCAATATCGTAACAATGATTTTAAATTAACTTTTGCAAATTCCCATCAATATAGCAATATGATCTTCGGCAGTGAACGCAGCTCTATTGAATTTGGTGATAAATTTTAAGTTTTATTACTTCCAAATATCGTTGCAAAACGAGTAAGATTCTACATCAATATGATTGTAAAAACATTTTGACGGTTTCCTTTAAGGTATAAAATATAAGAATACATATCCTACTACGCGTAATCTTCGTAAATGACGGAGGACCGAAGACACTAATTGTACGGCCCAATTATCCTCCCCTACATGTTTCGACGTGGGGCGCTGATGCCAAAAAAATGTTACTATACATATACAAATAACATGCACTTCTACATTCATCACGTGTATCAAGGCTTATCACGCATCGTGTTAACCCTATATTACGAGTGGTCTCATTTAGAAAATTGCCTTTTTAATTTTCCGTCACACTGAGCTCAGGACCGACAATGGCGGGCCTCGTGTTCCCGGCTGCTCTAGTTCCCTTGTTGTTCCCTTCTAGGGCATACAAGTTGTGTGTTTATGTTTGTTTTGTTTTTACGTTTTTGAAAATGGCATGTAGAAAAGGGAATGATATTGTAAATATTCGCAGACTATATCTATGAGCATCTTTTATCTTTATAGGTTAAGATTACTTAGAATATTGAACAGACTTCATGGCTTGGCATGGCACTTTTAGTTGCATTCTTTTGCTAAAGATTTTTTTTCCCAAATCACTCATTTTAATTCAGAGACTACCTATCATAACAACTACTACATCACAGTATGACCCCTTTTTAATTACGTACATGCTTTCGAGCATTAAGGCCATTCAAAATTAGCAATAATCAAATAAGTGCAAGTGAAAAATACGGAGTGGTATTTCCACACAATATGTTCGTAACGAGAAAACAGAATTCCCTAGTAAATCATCCAACATTTGCGTTTGCATTGTGGTACTGGAAACTGCGAACAAAATGCACTTTCAAAACTTCACGAACAGAAAGTTGAACTAATAATGCCATATTTCACGTTGTCGAATCAAGGCCCATACAATTTCCCTCGTTTCACCACTTCTAGTAACGTTTAGTGGAAATAATCCAGAGGGGTTGTATCGTTTCGTAAGAGCTTTGTGGTATTGACAGAAATTGGTGCAGTATTTATATATGCACGTGAATTAAATTTATGTATCTTACATTAATTTAATTTCTATCGTAAGTCAAGATTGTTGTAGTCCTATCTAGACTGTACCAATTTTGATAATAATAGTAATAGTAATACTTGAAAGTGATAAGCGTAAAATTTTAGAAAAAGAAATTTAAAGACAAACTATGCATACTAAATAGATATTTCAAAGAATAGCGTGATAAATAATAGCGTTCAATAGCTTCTCTTTGATGAATCTGCGTTTCTATTGTAATACACACACTTTCTATTACATCGTTTCCATCAATAAGAACATTTAGCAATTTTTTTTAATAATTTCTATTTCAGTGAGCAGTGATAGCCAATAATTGGTTGAAACTTGGCCTCTCCGAGGTTCAAATTATAGGCACGGAACTCTGGATTTTCGAAGGTATATGCATATTAGAAATGAATTATCACCTGCTTTAACGGTGAAAGAAAACGTCGTGAGGCAACCTGCACAAATGAAAGTTTTTTTTTAAATAACGTTCTTGAAGGTGTATGAAGTCTACCAATTCGCACTTGGTCAGCGCAGTGGACGAAGGCCTAAAAGCCCTCTCACTCAGAGAGGAGACCCGTGCCCAGCAGTGGGACAATAATGGGTTGACGAGATTTCTATTTCAAATTTTATCTATTGCACGATAATGTTTAAGCTACCCAAGAAATATTTAGATCAATGTTTTTTACATTCCCAAACATCCCCATTCCCCATCAGTCACATCTCGTGTCACTTCTAGTTAGTTACGTAGTGGAAGTAATACGTCTAATATCGAAGGGTGGTTACTTGTCAGCGTTCTGTATTCACTGTCGGGTGACAGTTGCTCCCGTCTCTTAGCGAAATTGCTTTTGTATGACGTCACTGTACCGCCAGTCCCGTAGTCTCACATCTCCCTCAATTCAATTGCGCTCGTCATAGATCGTATCGTTGTTTTATTTGATTTTGCTTTGGTTTGGTGAACGGAAAATCGCGTTGACGGTATGGATTACTTGCTTGTTGGATTTTGTTTCACAAGCGCCGTTGTCTTGTTATGTGAGGGTAATTAAATGAAATACATGAAAAGTTTCATTTTTATCATTATTAGACTACCTGGTCGAAAATACTATCACTTTTGCGCTTAACTTCTTCAACATCATAATACAGATCATATGTTTCTTTAAAATATTACTCGTCTTCAATCAAGTCAAGTACTGCGTAAACTTGAATAATCTGATATATCGTAACCGTAAACTATGGCAAAAATAATTCAATTATTATCAGAAATAGCAACCGACTTTATCGCCGAAACATCAAAAAATATCATGTTATTGTTTTATCAGCCGATTTTATCAGACACTTATCAAATCCTAGTAATATGGATCGTACAATGCTAATCTGTTTGCGTCGGGTCGATACGACCGCGGTCACGTACGACCTGTCGGACGGCGCGGACGGGTTATGTTGGTGCGGTCAACAACTAAATACGGCAAATGGGACTAAATTGAACTCGTATTGTGTGAACTGGTATCGAGATATATTTTTTACGATAATTTATATGAATACTAATGGACCCGTCACAATGGTCGAAAGTTAACCATAATGTCAAAAATTAAAACAAAAATAAAAAACTGTCATTTTGTTTGTGCATTAAGAGAAGATTTATTATAAGGAAATGAGTTTAATTTGCTAAGCCGCATTTAAAAGCAATAACGAATTTTTTTATATAGACATCTGACATAGTTGACGATAATGTCATTGTTAGTAATGTTGTCAGTAATGTAAACAACGCATGATTAATTTAGTTTAATCAAATATATATGTAACAGTTATTATGCGTAAATATTACCTCTCTTCTCTTCTTCTCTTCATGAACTTTCACGTAAGCCTTATCTCATATTCCTCTGTCCGTGCAGTATTCGAAAAATGGTTCCGCAAATGTTTGATTCCCGTACTAATGTTTAGAAGATTCGTAGTAAATTCTAGGTAACTTTTCTTTATATCAAACATTTGGTTAATTATTGTTATTTGGACTGTGTGCTTGCTTTCTTTTATTTTTATCGCTAAACCTATGGATTGTGAAGACGGTCTTTCTGACGAAAAGTAGTAACAGGCGTCTTAACGACATACGTCTGATCTGCTGTCAAAAAAGCTAATGTATTTTCCTTTGACGGAGACATCGTTATGAACACATTTTCCGTGTGTAGTAAATGTTCAGATAATAAGCAAGTGATCTTGCAGTTGCGACATACGTTCTAAATGTTTCTTAACTCTTTTAAAGAATTATTGTACCAGGCACAACCCTATAAGTAGGTATTGGGTCAACTCAGAGAAGCAAAAGCTGAATAGCGTCAGACTTCGCACACACACTTCACTTCGAGACTCTTCGAAAATAGAACACACGTTCTAATTCGCTTTGATTTAAAAACGTATGGTTTCTGTCCCATCCAAGAATCAAAAGAAATATACTTATTCAATGAGTTCATCGTCAGATCACTCGTACTGTTAAACACATAGACAAATCAAAGGTATTTATAAAGACGAGAAAACCTTACGAACTCCGAATGCAAGAGGTGGCTTGTCAGTTTCTGATATCACATCAGTCATATAGCTCTTATTCAAATCCATAAATGTTATGGGCTTATTATGACGTGAATAGACTTGCGTATAACGCCTTTACAAAGATGTCCGTTTGAAAATGTATTCATTGAAGCAAAATTTCTTCAACGCCAGGGACGAAAAGTTGGTGTTGCGATTTTTGTACATTAGGGAGAGTTACATTATATTCAGGTACTATTTTTTTGTAATAATTTCAGTTCTTGCGCGCGTATAAAAATAAAAAATTGGGAATCTATTTGGTATGTCCTCTATGTGTAGATTAGATGTTTTAGCATTCTATTCTATGTACCTACTCCCTGTATATTAAATAACTGGTATAATAATCAGATGCCAACGTTAATGTGTAAAACATGCAAGTAACTCGCCTAATGATAAACTGTAATGACATCGTAGTTCATCGTACATTATATGAATAATAGTATCTCATCGTATCTTCATGTTATAAACATCATTTCATGTAGTAGCCATAGTAGTAAAAAAACTATATATCATCAGTATGTAACTAGATTGTCGTATTATCCTACATGTATGTCAGTGTTTGTGTGTGTGTGTGTGTATATGTGTGCTAATCCTATTCAGATTATGCGCGAAAATTGTTTAAAATTTATACTACAATTCATTTTTAAGTCATAAGTATGTATTTGTATGTAAATAATAATACAAAATCATCGAAACACTATGCACAAAAGCAAACTAGAGAAGCTACTTCAAATATAAATCGTGGTCCTCCTTTGTTACTTATATCTTAAAGTCGCTCAAGCGCTGAACAATAATAATACCGTGTAACGTATCCTTCAAAACTGCGCCGCTTGTTTTGCTACGAATTTCTATTCATGTCATCCGCCTAGACTATGAAGCAGTACAGGTACCGCAGTTGAACGGGACACAATAGTGATATGCAGTGTCTGTCTAGTACTTTAGTACATAATCTCAATGTACAAAATATTGTATATGGCGAATTCTGTCAACAATGTACAGTCGAGGATACAAAGACTTGACAGACAAAGGCTGATGCGATTAAACCTACCTTCGCTAAATTAATTCAGTGCAATAACAATTAAGGTGAACAATAGAGCTGCGAGCTCTAGTCTTAGCTAGGGACACCCCTTGATACATATTTATGGGACATACACTCTGATACTGATAGATTGATGAACTATGTAGTTCGGCTTCGGCGCCACCACATTCACATTTATTTTTGCTTAATAACTGGAGTGTTAAGCCCTGCTGCGTTCTGGCCTGAAGGGCTTGGTAAGGAAGACATACTTATCCGAGACGTCCCAAGTTATTCCTCAGGAGAAGCAACGCATCATATCATAAGTATGTCTCTTTTACCACACCCTTCAAACCAGAACACAGCAGCGCTTAACAATGCGATTGTTCCCAGAAATAGGTATGACGCTAGTGCTAAATATTGGTTTGCCACTTTCAAATTTACAAATAAGTGTCTTACCACCCTTCAAAAACACAAGAGCTGTATTCTATTGGGAGTCGTTTCTATATGTATGTTGAATTCAAGTACGGACGATCCCGGTGTTATATTATCATGGTCACCCTACCCTCACCGGAACCCTTGCTAAGATCCCGCTCTCGAGCAACTGCTCTTAATCCCGTATTAAGCCCCCGCCATTATTAATCTGCGGCGAACAGCCCTGCAACTGGGATCTGTGGTTATTATTTTTTACGGCGATGCTCTCAGATTTGACATGCGGTTTTGTATTTATCAATGTCTTCCTTTTTTGTTTTTCGTTTCTCACTTTTTTTCTATTGAGTTATGATAAATATTTTTGTACATATTTATTGTGACTATTAAAAACCGGCCTTTCAGATGATATCTACATAAACTATGTAAAAAAAAAAAAACAAAAAAGTAAAATAGAAGAATTTTATATCTTAAATTGATTTTATTGATTTTTATGCAACTCTACAAAGATAATTTTGTTTTCGTATCTTTGCTTGCACTCATTATGGATTTACGTGGTATAGATGATCAGATTAACCTCATTCCGCGGAAAGACCTTTGCCCTACAATTGGACAATAATAACCAATCACTTGCCTCCTTCACAGTAATTTTACACTGTCAGGATAACAGATTTTAGAGTGCTCAATTTGCGAATTATAAGGTATGTTGTTAAATAAAGACTTATGTTGAATCTATACAGAAATTTATATAGCTTAAATATGGACTTATGGGTTATCTAACATACACATTAAAAAGCCTAACAATTCGTATTTAAAATTCATATAAAATTTTTGCATATTCATATTTAAAAAATACCAACTGCTCTTCAAACATTTATTTTTAATATACATTTAATATATATTATAAATACATAGGCCGACTTGACTATGAAATATTCACACCTTATTGATTAATATTTATTTAAAAACAACTTCAAACATTGTTGTTACGAGAATAAATTCTTGAAAAACCGGTTAAGAATAATCGATTAAAAATAACTCGCACGCACAAAGTCCGATATCTTGTTCGTAATATGATAACTAGGTATCTGTACAGTCAATTACAGAGTAATTTACCATAAAACGACGGTAATAGCTGTAAATCACAGCGTCGTTACTCGTTAGTGATGTGGCTTTGGCGCTTACTTGGTGACTTGGTGGGAATGTGACGGAATAACACTGCCAACGTCTCTGAACGATATAAAAGGCACGACATGACAAGTAGTCAACGGGTTTATTCAGCGACGGAGTAAAACGACTGATGGATTAGGTTTTTAACCGTTTAAATTTACGTAATTTAAACCGACTACAATGGGTTGAACTAATGGGTTGAATTTATGATTTACAATATTTTCGTTTTTATATTTTTTAGAATGATCTTTAAGTTTTCATTTAATTATGATTATCATGATATGTTTAAGAGATTTTTAACGGAATGTTTTCAGGATAAAAACACTTATACGATTAACAATTTTTGCACATGACTGAAATAAGTGTTACATATGCGATCAATAAAATTGTACTAAAGTTTCACTATCTGTAGTCATAATTATTCATAGTATTCATTCATATCATAAGTAATTTTCTTCAATATAACGAAAAAATATAGTTCAACGTAAACTTTACTCTGTTTATAAATTATATTAGTAATGTTTTTTATCCGGTAATAAAAACCGGTACTGGTAGTAAAACCCCATGGACTTTAGTAGGTATCTACATCATAATACCTTACTGCAATGGAGATAAATATGTTATCCTTCCTTATGCAACGTATTAAGAACCGGTGTCATATAACCGTATATATAACCGAGTGGGCATTGTTCGCTGATGTTTATCGTATATATCCTACTTTTAAATTGTTTCTCGTGGTCGCACTACACTTTGCATTGCGTAGGGCTGTGCGTTGATTGCCTATATTGGGATCGAATTGTTTTGTGTAAAATTTAAAATAAATCGATTTCAAGAACATTCTATTGTCATCATATTCGTACATCTCGTGATGCGCATTTTAAAAATTTTCTTTATAAAGACACAAATATATAAGATTATAAATTTAAAGCTTTTTATTGTTTAAAAAATTGTTCAAACAAGAGGAAACAACGAGGAATATTTTCAGTAATTTATGATTTTGGTAAAATTTATTTTGATAGGTACTTTATTAAAAGTAAAAGTATCAAATTAAACATGCATATTATCTGCTTATGATGCGACATCGAGAAAAATATTTCCTATTCATATTTTCATAGTTGAAAAAATTTCGCAAGTGACAACCCTAATTGCCGGTGGCATAACGGGTGCATTGTTCGTACTCATATATAATTTTACTTAATTGACACTTATGCACTTACAAAGCAGCTGTAATGATGTTTGATATGATTTATGGATCTTAAGACTTCAATGGTATTTTGAAATGATGGAACTGGTAACTTTTTTATTCATTTTCGAAATGTAAGTTCCATAATGATTTTTGGCCACTTACAATTATGGTTTCGCAAAACTATTAAATTGGCGGTGTCGATTGTGAAAGATCATTCAGGCGCAATTAAAATATAATGATTGAGTGTTTGTGGACTACCACACTACCAAATGTCGTAAGGGAAACGTACATCGAAGGTGGTAGAACCCTTTGTGGTTCGACTCCGGCGACAGCACCGCCACACTTATTTCTGCCTTATAACAGTAATGTAAAGCACTGCTGTGTTCTGGTTTGAAGGGTGTGGTAAGGGAGACATACTTATTCGAGGCCTTCCAGCTTGGTCCTCGGGGGAGGCAACGCATCTGTGGCCGACCTCAGGTAAAACTGTGATCTTATCTAAGGTTCTTTACAAGTGTCCTTGGGCTACAGTGGCTACTTACCAAATGAAGCGTTCCTCCTTAGTCCTTATGGGTAGGACGCTGATCTTATCTGGGGTTGATCACAGATGTACATGGGCACAACTGGTCATTTACCATCAGGTGGACTGCATAATCGTTTACTACTTGCAAAATTTTAAAAAGAATATTGTATACGGATATATATGCGGAACATTACAATGCAATATGTATTACAGATTGACAACAAATAATTAAATTATCTAAAGCTGGCGCTAGATGGCGTTTTTCTCGAAGTTTTCTCTTCTTTAGCAACTTATATCGAGCTATGTATAGATCCAGTACAAACGTCACTTTACTTCTTTTCAACGATAAATACGTAGCAACACTCTAATATGATCAGTTTCTTGATTTCTTTTGTGCTCCACGAATGATAAATACAATAAGTGCTAAGCAACAAAACAGAAATTAAACTTGTTTCTTTGTACCTAAATCTTCTATACAAATAAATAAAATTGAAATGTCTGCTTGTAATATCAAAATACCAACTTTTTACTAAATGCATATGAAAGTATACACGGTATCTATAACAAAAATACAATAAAAAAATAATTTGTCTGTCTGTCTGAAGTAATCATCTAAACGGCTGGACCGAGTCTGATGGGACTTTCACTAGAAGGTAGCTGAAAGTATAAGGCGTAACTTAGGCTACTTTAATTTTTGAAAAAAAAAGCACTAGCGCGCGCTCCAAGCGCATGAGGCCTGCCGTCGTGGGCGTTAATGTCAGTTGTCAAGCAGATATTAATTTGTATATGCCTTTTCACTTCTTTAACGTTGGTGAAACCGCGGGAAACAGGTAGTTCCAAATAAAATGTTACTATTTAATATTACCTTCCCGAATCTGAGACGAAATAATCGAGATTAAATCCTCATTCCACAACATCTCCATGTAACCATATCACGGCCCACCCATTTCATTCGTCATCAGCGACAATGAGACCGAAATTCCGACCAAAAAGTTGACAACATTTTAATAAAAACGCCGAATAGCCTTTGTGGGCCCAAAATATTTCCTCCTTTGTCATTTAGACGCACAAAGCATTCGTGGCAAACATTTATAAAACGTTAAGCTTTTCGTTTTGTGCGTTCGATGGTCCCTTCCTTTTAGGGCAGATACCGCGGATACTCAATTTGCATGTAGGTACGCTGGGTAAATTATTCAGCTTTACCTATACTTTTGTAAAGCTCTTCTTTGTGTGTTTGTTTGTTTGAGTATCATGGAGGAAGATCTATATTTGATTTTGCTATATTGCCGTCTGACACGTCACTCGTTTGATAGGCAGTGGATCCCTAGTTCTATACCCGGCAGACAAACATCTGAATGATCAATTTAACTCTTTGTTCTGACTCTGGGTATTTGTGTATGGCATCCACGTCACAGTAAAATCTTAGGTTATTATTATTATTGTGACCATTACCCAAAATATAATTAAAAGCTGCAAGTAGGTAAACTTCGGGAAGGTATTTTTAAGTAGTACATTAGCTGACGTAATGCTGAGATAGGCGTAAAAGATAACAAATAGCTTAGTAATGTCTTAAGCGACAGTAAAGATAAAAAACTAATATATTATTTACAAACTACGAGGACGAGTTATAGACTTTACTTACTTCACACACCCTTCAAAGCAGAACACAGCAGCGCTTAACACTGCTGTTATTAGGCAGAAATATGGTTTTGATTTTACTTGGATATAACGGGACATGCAAGAGTAAAATCGAAATTTTAATATTCCTGATTGAACCATATATGAACATTGAAGAAAGCGTGTGTAAGATCTCACAGGAAAAATATAGTTAATCTGTATATATAATAAGAATGTAACTCGCGCTCGCTGTCTGTGTGTTTAAAATTACTTACCACGAGAGAAAACAACGAGATTGAATTCATGGAAATGAAGATATATTCATAGTACCGACCTTAACTCAACATTTAGGTTTTATTTAATCAAAATCGATCCGCTCTGTCAAAAGTTATTACAATTTAAAATCAGGAGTAACTTTTCTTACGTCGAGTTACGTAGGTACACGAATAGTTCTACCTTAGTGGACTAGATGGCGTTATTGTAAAAACATCACTGACTTACGAGAAAACTTTTAATACAAATAGCAGAACAACGTTCGCCTGCACAACTAGTCGAAAATATAGTCCTACCTACAATAGTATAAGATTTAGACGATGTCGTGGGCATAAGCTAGTTATATCTAAGTGCAGATGGCACAAAGGATATGAATAGATTTAATGGCTAATTGTTTCATTTGCCCTTAATGGTCCCTGCGTCCAAACGGGGAACTATTTGGATTGTATCTGCAGCTAACATGCAAACGTAGGTTCAATTCTGTCTGCTTCCGGAAGACAATCAACAATCAGCAAGGTTTATTTATGGTCAAAGACCTGCGTTAGTTGTTAAGTTCCAAGTACAATGAGAATTTTCCGTTTCTCATTCACATAACTTCTATGACTTATAGTAGGTATAGTTGTAAGGTTGTAAAACTATACGATTAAAACTTGTACATCTACAGACATCGTACGTGGCAGACAAAATCATATTTGACGACGGCGCCATATTTTGTAGTTTTAATTTTATTGCACGGAATTATTAAAAAAATGTAGCCAAGTTACACCATTTACTATAAGTTGTCTGCCAGTTAAAGTTACTTCAAAATCGGTCCAACCGTTCCAAATCTTGTCCAATGCAAACAGACATATATATAAACACAATTTTTATAATTTTTTTGGTACTGTGTAAACACAGTCAGTAAAAGTTTGTTATTCATTTATTTATGTATGTAAATGACAAATTAAAAGTACTTAAATAACGACTAACATAGTAACACACTTTGTTCTCTCCATTTTTCTCTCAAAGAATTCTCATTAATACGCTTCGTCCCAAAAACAACTTGAAGGCTCAAGAATTTGGCTGAACATATACCTACTATTGTATAGAAACCTACTCATTTCCCATTTGCCTAAGCACGTTGAAGGTCAGACATTGTTTCGTTAAGATCCCTTAAGTTATTTGTTAAGAAATCTGAGGCGAAATAGCGTAAAACATTTCCCTCGACAAATTCTCGGGGCACATCAGGTCGATTCCTATTATTCGAGTACAACTAGGGCTGCCACCTTGAATGTTAATTTGTTAATATTTATTTATTATAATAAAAAATAAGCGTAACTTTAATTATTTGCATACCTTTAGATATTAGTTTTAGGATACTCAACCTACAACAATTTTACAATTTTAATTATCGCCTTCAACTTTATAAATAACTTTTTCATTATTTGCCATTAAGGTTGATACACAAAGGAAATATACTATATATATCTCGATAAAAAGTACCTAACTTATATCTATTAATTTAGGAATCCAATCTGAATTCTTTACCGATTAGAATTAATTACAAAAAAACCTAAATTTACAATTTACCTTTTGTGTTAAATGTATTATAAGGAATTAAACTTGTTGTAAATGACAAATTCATAGATAAATCTTATTATTATACATTTGACAGGTGACAGCCCTACGCATGCCCTTTTCACGGTACTCTCTATACCTCGTATTGTTCGTCCGTGCTGGCGCTTTGTGCGAACCCTTCGCTCGGAGCTTACAATAACCCAAAAATCCAAACGAAAATCGATTTTATCGCATAGGAACAGTAAGAGGCATGAATCTCTTCTCCGATTGAGATGAGACGGCGGATTGACAGACTTCATACGTGCTTGAGAATATTTTAGAAAACTGCTAATATGAATATATTTACTTCTCTTTTGATATGTTGTTAATGTATGATTGTTTTTGTTACAGGTAAGTTACATTTCGTGGTGGTTGGCGAAATTTAATCCAGGGTTATAAAAATCGGCAAGTGTTTTTAGATACATTTTTGTCCCTTATCGAGAATACGGTACGGATACATTCGAATCGGTAAGATAAGATTAAAGTTTTACCTGACACATCTTGTTGCTACCCCTGTGGTCCTAAGTTGGAATGCCGCGAGTAATATCCATACACATAAAAATACAGCAGAGAAATTGTAACAACACTGTTATTAGGCAAAGTCAGGTGTGATGGTAGTGCCACTGGAATTGAATTACAAAGCGTTTTACCATCTTTAAGGTGATATGTAATATTTTTAAAATTAAGTATATGTAAGTAATGACTAATACTAGTATTATCAGCCGAAATTATGGACTTTTTTCATGAGGTGGTAAAATCGTGTATCCGACTTACACACATGACCGACCGACCGCCACACCGATTTCTGCCTTATAACAGCAGTGTTA
>DWNY01000437.1:0-16435 GCA_018250635.1 Telegonus apastus | reverse complement strand
CGACGGCCGAGCCCTCGCGCCCGCCGCGTCGCCGGTGCACGCGCACTTGATGGATGCACTGCTCTCCCGACAAATTGAATATGCTTAGTTCAACCACCAAAACACCTGCCATCCATCAGCTTACGGTGGGAATTAGGTCAAGATAAATTCGCTAAATGGTGTTAGGTACTCTACAATTATCGACGGATCATTTTATAGCCGATAAAGATAGTATGAAAAGTTATAAAAATCATGGTAGGTAAATTGATCATTATTATTCGAAGGAGTTAGGCTGAACTCTTCGCACTGTTCAATATAGATCTATTTATGAGAACATTAACTTGTTTAAAATGAGCCCTTGTGTCTAATGAGTTCCAAAAAATAATAATTTTGTCTATTCTAATGCGCAAACACAAATTACCATTATACTTTATAGTAATACGCGTTCATTAAGTACTGTACTAAATCAAAAATTAATTAGGTAATGATGCCATTCTGTCCTACTGCCCAGCGAGCGTCAGCTTGCGGTCTAGATTAATCGCGTCCTATCCATTCTCTATGAAGCTCACAATATATACCGTAAGCAGATGCTAATTGCGATTTGTGACTTTGTGACTGGATCTTATGAAGAAACTGTAAAGACGGACACTGTCCTTGTAACAGATGCGGCAATGCTAAGATAGTACCTTAGACTTAGTCAAGTAATAGAGTAGTAGGGTCTAGTAAACGAGCGGTAGACTATCAGAAAATACGATAACGAAAAAATGCCTTCTTATTTCTATGTCATGGATGGATTGATAGTTTTAGAGTGTGAGGACGCCTTTTCCTTGGATCCGCCACTGATAGGAATCTGTTCTAGATATCTGAATGTACATAAAAACGAACCCATTAAAGCGTAATGCGTTCCTTCCCTAATCGAAGACGTCGTGGATGGCAGTAAAAAGTTTGATTGCGGGTTAACTGGCGCTCACTACACACGGTGTGGCCGGCAACAACTGCCTGCGTTGTACGGAAATAGACATGGCAGTTAACGCTGCTTGCTCGTTAAACAGGCGCGGTGACTTAATCACTCGCACTTGTTATGGTGGAATTGAGGCAATTGAGCAAAATGAAACTGCGAAGCCACGCGTATATTAAACTAATTTAAATATAGATCTTTAAAGAGTCTCGCAAAATCTCTTTAATATTTATTAAGAGTGGACCGTTCAGTGCATAAAACAATAATATTCTTAATATATTTCCATAGCACTGGAGAATAGTATAATACATAGGCACGCGCAATATTTATATTTAAATCAGGATATGGTATCTAGGGTAATGTCAAAACTACACACTATGCTTACTCATGTGACGTCGTCGGAACTGATAACTACTAGTCTTATAAATATAAATACATGAGAATTGGGATCTCATTTATTGTAATTTAATGGCTATTCATATAAGTCCATTCGCGATGGCTCGTCACACAACTGCGACTAGCACATAATGAGATCACTTTAATGTTTTATTATTCTTTAATATTCCTTGTTTTATGCTTATAACTTGTATTCATTGCGCAGCAATTGATACATACTGATATATTAGTAACTATTTCTCATGGATGTTGCTAGTGCTAATGAAAATCGATACTACCCACTCGAATACTAACTTGATGAACAGAATTCAAATAGCATGCATATGATCCGACGCCGAAAGTATAATTATTTAAATTATCTTACTATCATTATAACTTTTATTGCATACAAATTTATGACGCCTTGATAAACTCTTTGCCGACAAGGCACTTTCGACTTTCCTTTCATTTATGGCGAAGATAACTAAATTATAGTTAGGTGCATATGACTTAAAGGAAACTTTTTAAATAAATCTGTCACTTGCCCATTTTCCTATTAGTATAGAAATATTAGATAAGCCTATTCATAATTTTGTGGTTTTAGTTCATATTCAAAATATGACTTCAGGAATAGTTATGTTTTTCCTTAAATTATTTGGCTTTCAATTTCCTGCATTACTAACATCATATTTAGTATTTGTTTACACTGTGACCTTATTAAATAGGTTCTATTTACTATAACGGTAAATAACGCTATACCAGATTTATATATCATATTTGTTTTTTTTTTATGATATTAAAGTAGCTATTAAACGAACATGCAATCCATCTGATGTTAAGTGATTCATTTGGAATCAACATCATATGAAACAGAGATTGTGGCTGAAGAGCCGTTTTGAAACGCAGTGTCATTTCTGAGGATTGAGGTGGTCGGCTCCTATATATGTCAGCCACCATCCACAAACTTATTGGAAAACGCAAGAATTTCATCTTCTTGATTGAATTTTGGAAGGTATTTTATTTCGTGGGAGCATTCTAAAAAGAGGAAAAGGTCATCTCTTTTTAATCTTGGGTAATTTCGGCGTAGGATCTGCGCCGGCAAGTTAGTTGGCATAATTAACTTACGCAACCAGTTTTTATAGCAGCTCCGTTAAGATATAGGTACTTCATTGTATAGTACGCGCTTCGAGCTGCGTGTAGGACGATATTAGCATAATGTTAAAGCAGTAGTTTATTTATTTTTATAATGAAAGCCGCGAACGAGAGTACAGACTACATATTTACTGCTGGTGTGAAACAGAAGTCTTTCTTGACGTTGCTAACAACTGAGAACTGAAGTTCTACTGGATCAAAAAACTACAATATATATGTTATATATTAATTGGATGAAAAGGTCTTCAATAATTTGAAACGAAAAATATTGATAATAATTCTTGCTTGCCATATCAAGTTTTATCTTGTGAATGTATTTTAACGTCGTTGATATTGTCTACTACAGTCATTTGTTTGGCTTGCAACATCGCAATATAATCTGTGCGCGCTGCTGTACGATATTGTCAGAGCTTACGTCACGGTTCAACGGGGCCGTTTCAACAGAGTCGATCTCGTGCGCTTTCACTACGCTGACGCAGCGCTGCAACCTTTATTATATAGCGACTTATATATTTTATCTCATCGAATTCCTAAAAATGATAATATTTTAATCTAAATTATAATAAGATCCTTGACCGTCCCACTACGGAGTCAACACCGCCACATCGATTTCTGCCTCATATCAGCAGTATAACCTTAGTAAGCGTTTCTATATTCTGGTTGGAAGGGTGTTGTAAGGCAGACATACTAATTTCAGGTATTCGAAGTTGATCGCCAAGGTTAACAAATGTAGTAACGCATATGTGGCCATATACTGTGTGGGACTATAAGCCCTTTCCCACTAAACTGCATGCTCGTTTGCTACCTCTATAATATATGTATATACATTAAAAAAACAATTTTGTAATCACAATCCAATCTGTAATAAGCTTTGACTTCATAATTTCGCAGACAACCCAAGTACCTTCAGTATGTAGGTCATTTGATCATTTATCTCTTAGAACAACACTTCAATCAAGTAAATATTGGTAGCAGTTACATCACTGTTTCTCGTTTCGGCAGACTGCATTTCGCTTCGTTAACTATTGTTTTGTAATGTAAGAGCATAAAAGAATATACGCAACCTTCTAAAATTTCTGGTCGCCTAGTAACGGTAAATCGATATCGTAGGCCTATGCTTTGTACAGTTCCTCTCAGAAGTATAGCGATTTGCATTTAATATTTATGGTCATACAAAGTACCCAACCAGCAATTTATTTAGCTTCAGGGTTATTATATTGTAAAGTGGGGATTATGAAAACCATGAAAGTCGTCGTTATTTTATTATAAATTTTACTTTACTCAAGTATCCGATGATTTAAACTGTTATTCAATAAAACTCAATACGATGAATATAAACAGTTACTTGAAATACTGGCTGCCAGCAGTTTTATTCGCGCGTAATGCGGAACCGATGATATTAGGATAAACAAAGTTTAATCGAGAGCTCTCGACTATTGAATGTTGGGAAGGACACGGGTTTTATTTATGTTGCTGAAAAGTGGCGTAAAATACGATGGCCTCGTTCAGTCATAAACACGTGTACATGTTGTTATGGTTACTGTTGGTACGCCGATAGCTATTAAGGAAATGAAATATTATTCATTCAGTACATCATTCAGCAACTTTTCGTCATCAACTAGAAAGAACTATGGAGAATGCCGGTAGGCATTAAGTTCGTCCTTCGAACATATGTAGGTTTACAATAAATAATAATTAGTTAGATACCTACATTATTTATTACTTTTTTATTAAACTAAATTCAGGTATGTTTTCTATTCGGGCATATGAGATATGCAGCCATATCCTTATTAGAACTCATGGCTTAAGGGAGGTAACTCCGCCATACCTATTTCTAGCGTGAAGTATTTTTTGTGTTCCGTTGGAAAGTGTGCATGCCACCGAAGTAAATATGCAACGACCATCTTAGTCCTTAGGAGCGACTCGTCTGTGATTGACTTCCGGTAAAACCACTATTGTGTATGGAGTTGGTTACAGGTACACATAGGCGTCAGTGATCACTTACAATCGGTTGCTTGCCTGCTCGTTGGCTATGTTAATTTTATGTAACTAATCCAAATGATTAATAGAAAGTAAAGGTACCAGGATGTTTTTTATTATAAAACTTCTAGCGCCACAATAATGAGGTAGGAGATATTCTTGACAACGGAGTCTTTCAAAAAGATTTACAATGACATAAAAGTAGGCTCGATTTGTACTGCATCATCACTGCACTTATTCCTATCGTGAAGGTACATATAAGTCGGACTTCCGCCGATATATTCCGTTTTATGTCTATTATTTACCTAAAAAAGATACACATCCAATACTTCAATCGCAAAGATCTATTCGTCAATTGTAACCAGTATTAATAAAAAGACAACAAAATTGAGAGAATTAAAATAAGTATAAAATGTGGCGGCTGCCGCTAATTCAGCGAACACGTGACACGTCAAGGTTACACATACGATTGTTCGCGCGCTTATTGGGGTAAACTGCTGCTATGGGCTAAATATTTACAAACTGTTGCTGCCTACACCTAAAAATAGAGTCGATGTGTTGAGTAATGTGCGTTTATCGTCAGTGCGTACTTCCAGATAAACTCGGTCTCAGAATGCGAGTTTTAATTTCTTATTTCACTACTAATTTTATTATTATACTTCGAGATCTGGTCTATATGACATTAAGTGGCTTTTGCATCGGTCCACTGATCTTATATTACCTATATTAATATAAATTAAATTTAGTGACTAGGCAGAATACGATTCTATTTTAGTTGGGATCAAAATAAAAATTCATAATATTCATTTCGTTGCGTTAGCGATTTTAGAACGCCGAATTACATGGTAGTTACCTATCGTTCAAGATTATGAATAGGTACTAACTAACTATTTATGATGTTTTTGTTATATTATTAGTCACTATCGCCGCTTCATAAGTTGAAGTAAACAAAGTTTATGAAATGCAAACTTCACTTCATAGGTTGAGTATAATTTGTATTTTGATTAGATTGCCTTACCTAGAGTGGAATAGTTGATTCATTAGCGTCGCAGCTGTACGCGGTGCATAGCTCAGCGGTTACGAAAACGATTTTCGCTGTGTTTAATGCAGGTCTAACGAGAATAATCGACTTTGCAGCGAGATGATTGATAGAAAGGTGTCAGGGCCGCGCCCGCTGCACCCCGCCGCGTGCGCGTTACGAAACACACGGCACGCACAATTGACGTAGATAGGTACATGTATTATTTAATACCAATGGTTAACTGATTAAAAAATCTTTGTAGTAAATCGATGGAACTTAAAAGTATTTATGGTTAAGGAACTGTATTGTGCTGTATAATGAAAGCAGTATCGATGCAAATAGAGTTTTCGACAAAGTGATATTTCCTACCACATACATATTACCTATTAGATAGAAGTTTGTCATTTATAAATGTCACCCGATTTGTATCTACAAATTCTACAATGCTTTAAGTTAGTTTAACTGAGATGAATTTTACGATCATTGTCTTAATATCCGTTACTTTGCGATTCTTCTCCTCGATGCTGCAGTGGTGCGGCAGCTGGCAAGTTTTTCCGAAGTTATTTGGCAAGACTCGCGGCTCCGCGCCGATGTCAACACACGGCGGTCACCCTCGGTCGCCAGTTTTGTTGTAATTTGTTGTTGCGTTTGGCTATTAGATAAAACCTTGTTAGTTACATCTCTCAGTTAGTTGTGGTTATTTAATTTGGCCATAAGACTATGTACCTTTTACAAATTGACACAAACAATACATGTTGCAACTCTTTTCTAAATGAGTAGGTACGTTACATCTTATCATGGAAGTTTTTAACAACAAACAAATATAAAAAAGTTATGAAATATTACATTTAACTACATAATTGTATAAATCATTGTAAGGATCGAATTGTGATCTCTATCAAAACGTCTCGTAGTAGGAGATTGTCCAATTACAGTTCGTAGAAGGACAACAGCTACTTGGCGCTCCGCCGCGTGGGTGGCTGACCTGAAATTGAATGAGATAAGATCCGAGATGCACATCAATTTAAAGTAAAATAAGCTCTTCAATACCGCCATAAGATAAATGCGAGCTTACGTCGACATCTTGGTAAGGAGATATGACCGAAATATCGTTGTCTCGTTTTTGAATAATGATTTTTGACTAACAGAACTGAGAGTCGAGATCTTGTGAATGTATAAGTTTGTGTGCTGACCGGTACTGCTGAGCGTGTCTCGGTGTCCTGCATCTGCCCAGCGCCCTGGCCGGCCGCTAGCGATCCAGCTGTCATCTTGAATCACGATTTCAACGTTTACTTATTTTTTATTTGTTGAAAAAAATTCGTAGACTACGACGTTATGGTCGAGGGGAATGTATGATCATCATGTTATCTATAAAGACTAATTACATTGCTCACAATCTACTAATCGAGTAAACGTAGTAAAGTAGTTATAGGTAGTCGTGCAAACTCTGCCGTAGCGTGTAAAAATATCAATTATAAATATTAAAGAATGATAATCATTTTGTTTAAATTATTGATTAAAAACCACTATAACATTTACAGAATTAGTAATTGCTAATATCAGAATCATTAAAATATTTTGATATTATTCTTATCTAGAATGCAATACGTTATCGCTATAATATTATTGTTTCTGTTTTTATTTGCTTCCTCATTTCGATATGCTTGTCTAAAAAATGTTTTTATTATTATTTCCAATATTACCCTACATGTTCTACCATATTTAATTTAAAAGGTGAATGTGAAATAAAAATAAATATGAAAAATTGTATATTTCAAACATCTTACATTCTTTTCAACGATATTACTACACTATTCAGTATCTATATGGCCGTATTTTTAGTCTGAGCGAATATTTTAGCGAATTACGTTATTTTCATATTACACTTAAAGTGGTTACGGCGAAATAGTTGCATGAACGATGTGTCGATTACAATTATTAGACTGCGACAGGTTAGCAGTTAGCACATAGACATGCACAGTTTGTTATCGCGTGGGGTAAGCACACAATTTGCATGGCATGTGCCCTAAAATGAAGCAATGAAATTGATTGCTTCAAAACATCATCAATTATTAGACTGTGACAGTTTGCAAAGAAGTTCGAATTGAATGCATTTAGGATAACGAGGAGCGTTATATGCGAAGCTATTGCTATTTGCAAGTAACATTATCGTAATTATCAACTCGTAAACGAGTTATTAAAAGGATCTGATATAGGTAGTTAGTACTTATCAGTACTTTCCATTTTTTGTTACATTATTGCTGTGCCACGAAAATGCGATATTAGTATAGTACCAATATAACGAATAAAAACTATCAGTATGAAAGTTGCGCATACTCGTATACATGCTAAATTGAAGAATTGAAGTGACTGAAGCTTGCTGTATTGGCTGGAATAAAGTGAAACCTACGTGGAGAATGTTCTCGGTAGCACATCGGGTGCATAATGTCATCTATATCCTATATTACCTAAGTTAAAATTTTAACGTCCCTTTAAAGTACCTTCAGATACTTAAAACCGCAGCCTAAACAATCTGTTAGGTAAATGACGCAGTCGGGTGAAAAATTATTACCTATCCCTGGATTATTTGAGTACTTAACTGTTGTTGTAATAGTAGCATTGCAAAGCAAGGTGGAAGCAGTAATAAAAATCAAATCCCATCCCAGCTGTCGGACTGTCCCGAGCGGCGGCGGCGCCTGGCATCGCGTCCTAGTAAATCACTATTTCCGACGAGGAAATTCACGTCTACAAACTTTACGGAAAGCGCCCCGTAGCTACTTCAGTGAAACATGGTTAAAAGTGGAAACGAATACATAGTTACGAATGAAAACGACAGCTTTGCTGGCACCGATCTCGAAATAAAATTTTGGGTCCCTAGTTACTTTCCTATCTACTTTTCATATAGTTTATTGTAAGTTTCGTGTATATGTAACATATAATAATATTATCCTATTACGATTGTGTACGTTTTTATTAATTGTCTTTAAAAGAAATATAAATACTAGTGTATCTACTCACAGAGTAATAACAAATGTAGAAAATGATCATTGGTTATTACTCTGTGAGTAGATACACTTCATTCGAATGTAAATGTGATTACGTTCTGTTGCTTTTTGTCTTCATCGATTTGGTCCATGGCGCGTTGAAGTCCCTTCCTCGAACATTAGCAAATGAAGCTTCTGAGATTAATGAAATGATTGTCCTCGTTTCAGAGTACATATAGTGATATTTATGAAACACATAATAAGTAATAACTTCTTCTGTATTCTAGTAGGTATCTACTCTATTAATATAGTTACGTAAATTAAAATACAAAGTGAAAGTATTTCCATCTGAATAAGTATTTCTACCGAGGAAATTCATTTTTGCTGAACTTATTTTAAGTTGGCACACAGAATGGCGTCGAAGCGTTCGCGTATTGCTATATTTTAGCGTGAAATATTTATATATTAAAAGTTTTACTAGAAAGCTTTTGCCACGACAAGGAGTTTTGAACAAAGTTTCACGATATTCTCAACACGACGTAGTGCTAACTTTCATAGCTTGTACCGATCATACCTACGTTTGTGTCTTAACAAACACAGGGCCGGAACTTCTTAACAATTAAGAACGGTTCGAAAATATATTTTTGAAATTGATAAAATTGTAGTACGACCGCTTCGTACTTCTTAATATGCTATAAGATTTTCTATTAGAATAGGTAATTTACAGGGGGCGTTATATGTTATATTAGAATTTAAAGGACTTGATGGATCTAAAATTAACTTTACATTAAAGGTATCTCATTAGATGTTTATTTCTAAATTATCATGCCGGATTTCTAAATTATCATATCAGAAATGGAACTATGTCTATGAAAACTGGATAGAAACAAAACGTCTAACAATCAAAAGTGCGTTGCAACACAACGTATCTTATCTCAATGTCGCGTCCCGCGTGCGACCTCCGCCTTAACATTGCCCAGTGAAAGTGCACTGGTGCTTGTTTCCGTCCCATTGTTCCACCGCCTCATGGTAGCGCACATCCTTGGCATCCGAGACACTAAAATGAAATGCTTGCGACACTTCCTTTACAACTTGCTATCCTTGTACACCTACACTTATACTTACAAGGATCTAATGAAAAAAGTTATACCTATTAGGTAATCGCCTTCTCGCAGCTTTTTATTCATCCCTACTTAATTTTGAAAATATCTACAGTGAGACTATATGGATGGACGGCAGGATAGGCACACCCTATTTCGGTAATAGTTTAACCAAACTTAGCAACTAAGTTTGATTTTATCACGACCGAAGACTGAGAGAGTAGTTTTCTGGCTAAGGCTCTGACGAGCGCCCAAAAGATTTAAATAGATATCAATAAATTCTACGGGAATGCTTCAAAAGCAGTATAACGTCGAGGCGAGTGTCAAAAGTCACTTGGTATTTGTTAGATAATTCTACTTCGGGCATTGTTATGCTGTTCGCAGTATACAATACCTACGCATCTTGATAACATGGTAATTGTGTATTGTTTGAGTTACGCTGGTGCATTGTCGAATGTAGAGTTAATTTGATTTCAAGTGAGCGTGTATTGTCCACTCAATAATAACGTCACATAACGTTATGAAATATTGTATGCAATTATTCACGCGTAAGAAAAAGAATAATTCAAATGGGGAAATACAAATATGTAGGCCTCTTATTTCTCTTATTGTTTCGAATTTTAATAAGTGATGCAATCTTTATAGACACTTGAACTTCGAATTTTGAAAACAATTTTTACATATGTTTTTTTTTTAATTATCAATCATTTGAAGTGTTTGGATGTTTAATGTTATTAATTTATGATGAAAATATGTGTAGAAAAGATTTTCTCTAATTAATATGTTTAGTGAATTTTCATCTATTCTACCAGGCAAGCAGAAACGAAAGGTTGTTCGGTCGTTGCAAGTACCGTTAGTCGCATTGCTTCACTACAGCTGTCGCTGATAAGATAACTGTAGTAAAACACAGATGCGATGCGACGTCACGGTGACCGCGCCGGCCGCGCCCCTCCCCCTCGCACCACTGCCGCCCGCGTTGGTAACAATGAGTGGCACCGAGCTATGCTCGCCTGGTAACATTTCAGCAACTCAGCCGTGAAAAGTGGTTTTCAGTTAAACGTCATCTCCGTACTTTATGAAAAATATTCAACTATGTTTTGTGGGATTTATTCGGAGTTTCTTATAATACAATTCGAATAATGCACATTAACATTATTATACTATATTATGTTCACAATGCGTTGCGTTGATCGCCGTTTGGCATACTTCCAAAATCTTTTTAGAGTACGCCGCGCGCCGTCCTCCTCGTGAATATCTAGCAGAAAATCTGCACTCGTATTTACGTAACGTTCTTTATGGTTATGACGTGGCGCGCTCTGATGTTATTGTCCTCTCTGATGTATCTATGACTCAAACCATGACAGTGACGATTGATGATTGCATGCGAATCGTGTTCAAATAGTATTCATTGTATGATTTTCTTCAGGTGAATACATGTGCCAATACTTTATTAAATTTTTCACATGAACGCAGCATATTATACTTACTGCTCTATAATAAACCTTACAAATAAACATTTACCGGAAATATTTGCAATTCAATGAACCGAGACAAATAAAGTCATCGAAAAAATGTTTCACTATTTTATTAGCATGTGAATTAATGCTACTCGTATATTATCTGGGCGGAAGATCGGTACATTTTAAAATATCTTTTGTAACGATACATAGGTACAGCAATACATGTTGACGTAGAAGTTGTATGGCAATATTCCACTGAATACTATGTTCTGATGGCTTCGTTCGTGATCGGAAATAAAATCGTTCCGGAAGGACCAACCTACTGCATGTTGATAAGTCAAGTAAAATCTCTATCAACTGGTACCATGGTATTTTAGCATTGTTTTATTTGGACTATTCTAATGGTCTACTTTCAGAACACAAACTGTGCTCGACTTCATTGCTTTACCATAGAGAAATGATAGTGACAAACGGTTATTGACCCTACTTCACTGTTCGAAGTGATATCGTCGGTGACCTCAGTGGCACTTTGTTGTCAGGTTGGTGCTTAGAAAACTTTGTTATGTATGAATGTTTAGGAATATTATCATATTATTTTTGTTTTACAATTATAGTGCTTGTTAATAACAATAAAATTTTATTTTCGTGCGACAAAACGATACGTACAGTCGTATTGTACGCACGCAATTTCACGTAAGCGTTTCCATTGGAGTGCTCGGTTGACCTCGTAACATACAAAACACCAATCACAACGAAAATAAGAAAATAAACTGCCGAACAGGGACGTGTAATGAGTTGTGGCGGCGAGTACCCCGATTGTATACTGAATGCGAAAAATTGCGCTGCATATCACGAGAGAGCAAGCCTGCGTCCGCGTTGTTGCCAAATAAACGATTCGTATTATTGGGCGCGCGGCGAGCCTAGCGCGCGCCCCGGATCTGCGCGATCTGGGTCGCACCTGCATTGCGGCGCCCTACTCGACGCGCGCGACCTCTTTCCGCTGATCGGTGCACTGCGTTTTTATGCGCTTTTCTGAACGTCGTGGCGGCTCCTTTGACGACGCTGATTGCCCGTTACTCGTAGACCGAAGCTTTCTCAGCAAAGTAGTTCAAAAGTACCTACTTCTCTCTCTGAATGCTATACTTTCGACTCGATTGACTGCTTTTACTGGGTTCTGTTTGAACCTAGTTACGATCTACATTGTCTGCTTTTAAAGCCTTATGGGTATATTCGAAATAAATTATTTCTATTTATAATGTATATTGCATCTTGAAACATTAAGATATAGCGTTACTTTTAAATTAAGTATTGAATTTGATCTGTTATTTCCTCATGTGAATAAAGTAGGTAAGTTGCAGCACAGAGATTTTGAATTTATATAGCCCATAAATCAATAAAGTAATCACACGTGTTACTGTCAACAAGTTTTTCTTGTCTCGCTCGAATGAGTCAACGTATGGCATTTGTTAACTAAATGGGGTGATGGTTATTAATAAGAGACAAAGAGTGGTGGGACTCGCGAGTACAATTGCTAGGCGCAGTGGGCCGGCGCGCCCCGAGCCTATTTGCGCTGGTGTCGAGTGGTCGCGGATGAGGGGAGCCGAAGGTCGAATCAATTGCTACGTGTTGTAGCGAATTCTACAATGTATACGTGTGATATCGAAACGAACCTTTTCTGGACTCATATGATTGATGTACGCGGCCAAAAACCATATCCGACTTTATTTTTTCTTTTAAGGGCAAAGATAACACTCAAAGACTTATAAATAAGGTAAATAATGGATAATTGTCGAATCATTATTAAACAGTTAATTATTCATACGTATCTGGATACAGACAGAAGCAATAAACAGATTTTTATCAATGATAATTATCACTTCGAATCCTGAGTTTCATATAGGAATGATCAATGCTCGTATGTTGTTTCTATTAGGTGCATAAAATTTTAACTTCAAGTCGGAAATTGGAAAGCAAAAACCAGTAGCAAACCTTTCGAAAGCAATGGATACTTAAACATAGGTATATTACAGGTGAATAGGTGATTCAACAGGCAATAAGTGGAAGTGCCCTATTTGTGTTGTCAGATATGCCAACGACACCCGGGGGCGGGGGCTGCGTGTGATGTTTGCGGAGCTATTGGAGTTATCTAATCTGTGAGAGTGGAATCTCAGCGTTATTGCCGCTCGTATTGCCCAAATTGCCGCGAACCACGTCTACTTTGTAAACGTTCATTCATATTATATGACAAATGCCGTGTTTTGCCATACATCTAAAATACTATTTTATTTATGATATCTGACGACCCGCGTGGCGAAGTGGTCACCATGCTCCTGACATGCAGTGGGTTTCGGGTTCGATCCCCGGCCAGACAGATATCTGAATGTTGATTTTAGATTTCTGTTCTGGGTCTGGGTGTTTGTGTTTTTACATGGCACATACGTTACAGGACAAAATCTTACTGTGGGGCTGTGACTGTAGAAAGCGTTATTTATTTATTATTTGGTATTAATTATGATATGATACCAGAATTCATTCCAAGTGTAAAATGATCAGGGTGGCTTGGGGAAATTTGTAATTCTCAATAGGATTAAAGTCCTACTAAGTTGTAATACTAAAAAGGACTAGTCCGTAAGGTGGGGGTTAGGACACGTGCGCTGTTTCTAACCCCTGAGGAGAAAGTTATAAATGGGATGTTTCGATGGGACCTTTCAAATCGGAACACACCAACGCTTAAAGCTTAGTACATAAACCGATCCATATAACTTAGTAATTTTATCGGCAATAAAGTATAAGACAAGAGTTACAAGATGGCTGCTCAAACCGAAGCGTTTCACTTGTATGTGTTCGCTCCGTGAACTCTTGTCAGCGACGACCCAGTTTGCCTAGTAGACTGACCTAGTAGGACTAACTACTGTTACACCAGTGTCGATGTAATCCATTATGTTAATCTCTATAATATATTGAAAAAAGAAGACCCAATAATATAGGGTGTAATTTTATTTCAAAATGAACTCGTTCGATTACCGGTTAAAAAAAGTGAATTTTGAAAAATATAAGAATCCTGGTTTAGTTTTCTTCAAAAACGGCCTTGTAACTCCTTACAACTTTTGTCGATGTTTCTTATAGTTTCGGATTTGGCCAACTATGCACACTAAAAGATTCACTCTGTACGTTCACATCCGGCTAAGAATTACATACGTATCATCGGTATTTTTATTGCTTCAGTATACAATAAGAAGAAAGGTACAGTACAGATAATGTATAAAATATTCATCAAAATGAAGATATGGTTAAGATTTTTATGAACACTAATAAATTTTTGTTGTCGATCGAACCACCCTGACAATATGATCGCAAGACGCATATGCGGTTACTACTTCTCTCTCAGGACATGTATAATTTATCTGTATAAGTATGTATAGTGGTATAATATTTTATATCGAACTACCAGTCTTAATAGGGAAAATTCCTTCCATCGAGGAAGAGGCCCGTTTCTTACATTAAGATGTCCGCGCCTCACATCCTGTTTCAATTGCCGGTGTAATATTGTGTTACATATTTACACTATAGAATTACGTTATATTTAATATACGTTGTAGCAACTATGTATATTATCGTTTTTCTAGTTATTATGTTGGTCACACGCACACTCATACAAAACGTATCGTAATGAATTTCGAGCAATAACAGTATGTATGTACCAACAATTATAACAGTATTTTGTTACAAACAATAGCTCAAGCCAGTTGCTTCGATGTCATGCGTTTGTCTTCATTAACATCCACCTACTGCTGCCCACAGCTTTAGATGTTCTGTTAATTACAACATGACATATCAGCCGGAACGTTGACTAACTGGAAGTAATAAATGTCTTATGTAAATGTTATTAGTTCTACTGAAAACTTAGTCATAGTCAGATATAGATTTTAGGACAAAATGTACGGAAGATGTCCGTCTACACGTCACACTTCGTAGAAAATTATACCAGGTGTGTAATTTATACGATTATAATATCTATAGGCTGGGCACAACTGATAACATAGGTTACCAGTACATCAGTTGTCAGTAGGTAAGTATTATACTAAACATTTATTACTAAAACGATTAATAGAAAATCCTTTAATTTAAACGTTATGTCTAATTTTATTCCATTATTAATGAATAATGTTCACCTTATTAATGATAGCGATAATTAGTTCAGTGTATGCTAACAAGAGATCAAAGCCGTTACCAGCATCTGTTGCTAGTGTATCGGGCCCCCCGGGTTAGCGCCCAGAAAATCCCCCCCGCCGGTCATTCTCCTGATCTTTTCGTGATAGTCACTCATCAGGCAAATCTTCACTTTGCTTCCGACCATTTAGGTTCAAATTCCCTCGGGGCGCAGGTAGCAACAGACTGAACAGACTCTCGCGGGACTTCCGATCGCCACCCACGCGGCTTTATTGTATAATGAATGATGTTCCTGTGTTCTCTTTATTCAATGCTTGAATAGTTTAGTGCGTACTCATTCACAGTTGTCAAGTATTTGTAGAGTCGTGTAGTTTCGTAACCTAGACAATATTTATTAAGTAATCGACAGAGGCGTAACTGGATTGAACAGTGGTTTAAATTATTTTGTTATTTAAATTAATAAATTGAATTATTTTAACTAGTAATTTGTAATATTTTCAAAACATTTATAAAAATGTACCTCTGTTGTCTATGTACGTATTGCTTAATACTAGGCTACTTGCCTACAACAAAATTAACGCTAAGTGTCGGTAACTTCGCGACGTACAGAGCACATTCACCTTCATTACGGTTGTGCTAATCAGTGATCGCAGACAATCACCTACAATTTGAAGTGATTGTGAAGGTCTACACGCAGACGTATGGAATTCTAAATGGAATTGGTAATGACTCACGTCGCTCATATTACGTCACTGGGAAAGATCGCATTCTTGAATATTGCGCTTCACGGTTACAATTTGTCGTATTCCGGCTACTCGCTCTTATGATTTTTATACTATTAAAAAAGTTCAACGGTAAGTATACTATTCTGTGTGATAAAATAACTTCACAATAAAATCTCCATATCGTATTTTGGATATCCCTTAAACGGCGTTATCGTTTTATTATTCGATGTTATCAAAATTCATTGAGATTATTTGAAATCGTTATTATCTGTTCGATATATTCACACAATCGTTTATATCCCGTATGGTCTAGTGGCTAGGATACCTGGCTTTCACCCAGGAGGCTCGGGTTCGATTCCCGGTACGGGAATAAATTTTTTATGGTTTTGTTCTATTTTTGTTAGTTTTTTTACGTACGTACCCATTTCGGTAAAATTTGCGGTATTATTTGTCGAATACTGTGCGAACAGAGGAGTATGAGATTAGGCATACCTATGGGGAAGTGCATGCAGAGAATATTATTGACAGATA
>DWNY01000436.1:0-16437 GCA_018250635.1 Telegonus apastus | reverse complement strand
AAAAGTTCTACCACAATAGTTCCTACCACCTTTAATTTTAAGTATTTTTTTAATTGAATGGGTTAATATTAATAAGAATGAAGTATCCACGTAAACGTTTAACCTTAAGTAGGCATCAGCCTAGCTGTTGCAAAAATAGACTAACATTTAAAATAATGACAACATAGATGTTTTTTTTTAAATTTCTATACCTTACTTGGCTAAATATCATCTCATTCTCTTCCGTGAATTCATAAAGGCGACTAAAGTATACATTTCTTACAATGGCCAAAGCATCTACATGCGATGTTTCTCATCCATTGCGGGCACCAACATTCAACAGAAAGAATCAACGCGTTCACTAGCAAATACGTCCTTTCCAAAGGAGTTTCACGTTAAGCTGTGGACCTATGAGGACGGTTGGATGAATGGATGGAATAACGCACAGTAATAATAAAAGTATTATAAAATTTAATGAACATACTTTGGAAAACATGAGCGCAATAAATTATATCACAAATTGGATCCTACGGGATAATATTGGTCCTTGAGACCTGGTACAGCGCGCCTACACCGCGGGCACGGCTAATATAATAATAATAAACCATTTTCTTGATCAGATAGCTTTCTAATACCAATTAAACGGGACGGCGGCATACAATAGTTTTATTAACGCTAGAAGCGTAGAACAATATGTGCTTTATCGGTTATTGTATCGTGAAAGTAGGAAGCGATAGGGCAGGGCGCTCCCACACCGCGGCGCACATCGTCCGCCACGTCCGGGGAATGTTTGCCAAATGTCGTGACTGTCGAGGATCGCGATGCGCCGCCCGGGGTGAGTCCGCCGCCCGCCAGCCTCAATGGAGATACGACGATTTGTACCGAACGGTACACGTGTCGAACGAACCTCGACCACGCGCATTCCATTCCGTAATCGCTGTTTTCAACTCCGGCACTCAATAATGGCAAAAGTTGGAAAATGTAACACGCCACGCTAACAGCCCTCGTTATACATCCATTCATTGTTTTTCCAAACTACATCCAATATCAAAAATTCTTGACAGTGTATTATTGCTCGAAAATATCCACAAGCTCGAGGCCACTATTGTACATATATTTAAGTATTATTTATTTTAATCAAATTTGCAAACAAAAATGGAAACTAATCTTAAATAATTGTACCTAAAACTGTGACACTGGACATACATACATTTGGACATACAGACGTAGATATGCGCAATCGAATGGAAGCGTCAGTTCAACATGTATACTATTTATGTTAATGATATCAAAAACCGTACAAGGAAATAAACACAATAGGACAGTCGTGTCTTGTTGCATTAGACGCCTGAGACGTAGGCCTTGCAATTGGCCTCCCTGCTTTGTATATAATGCTCGTTTGTAGAACTCAGAAACGGAATGGCTACCCTACCAGGAAAAGAGCAGTACAGAGTGACTTATCCACCGAGGTGCCCGGCAAAGATGTGCCATGAAACTCACCATATACGGAATGAATGGTAGAGTTTGATCGACTTCGTTATCGAGCTTATAAGTTATTTATATCCGTCAACCCGTTTTGTATTTTACTCGTCGGGGGACACATTTAAGTCATGTTGTACAGTTTATTGAAAAACAGGCTCGCGTAAGCGGTTCGCTGTTGTTACACGGTATAATCGTTAATTTTTTTCTGCTATTACTTTGCAGTAAAGAAAATATGGATAAGGCGTGTATTTTATGTTGAAAATAAATAAAAAACCTTTCCATTCTATTAGTACGGACAAGATTCAATTATACAGTTTATTTTTCTTTTGCATTGATAAGTTTAAATGTGGTGCTCTCTCACATGCATGGGTGCTACTGAAAGTTGCGACAAAAAACCAATTGGAATTTAAATTGCGATCAAGTGATAAAAAGGATGTACATATAAAATACCTGGTTTCATCTTCTTATTTACTTTGGCACGTTATTTTATCTGATCCTAGTGAAATTGTATTTATCATGGTATCGGAATCACTAAAGGGATTTTAATTGGCCCCTAATTAAATGCCTATTACGTGCTAATACGTTCTCTAAGAAATGTAGAAACTGTCCGAGGCATGCATCTTGATGGGATACTTCCATATCGGGATTTGAGTCGGCATACATTAAAAACATACGGGCAAATTAAATTGAACACAGGAATATTAATATACGTATTTGGTTACGTGTTCTGAATTTAAGTAACAGTATCCTTATTTTTTGTGTTTTATTAGTCTCACGTGATTCCCCGTTTAAAATAAGGTTTTTGAACCTATATAAATAACTGGCCATCAAAAATTCGACATCACTTATTAATTATTACACAGCCAATACCTAAATTTAGTTTTTTTAATGTTGTAAATTTTATACACAATTATCAGTAAGATATATCGAGAATCTTATATCTACTATAAATTTAATAGAAAACGAGAAAATATTAAAACTGACTCTACCTTCTTTTCAATGCTTATCCTGCCATCGCCTGATTTTAATTCCAACCTATTCCAAGAATAAGTAAACAGATGCATATACAGATAAAGTAAACGCGGCAATCTTTGTTTTATAGACTTTGTTACTATTACATGTTTCTATAAACACTGGGAAATGTCATCATTATTATATCATTTATGTCTCATGAACAGAACATAAGCTTTGGCATAACTATTAGTGGTACAAATTAAGTATCTCTACATCATTATCGTAATAATGTCAGCATGAGAATGCAAAACAAAATTTGTGATTGCCAACAACCGACTATTCAACACGTAGTTAATTAGACTACCTAGGACTTTATTCAATTTGTTTTTTATCCTATTTTCAAATGCGATGGCAAAAAGCATTGGATATTTAGATGTAATGATATTTGCAATGTACCGTTAGTATTTGATACCGATGAGCTCGCAAATTGTACTATACTGCAAACGTGATGTTCAAAACTAATGCGGTTATTTCACCGGTTCCCTGCGTATTGAATTGAATCGGTTCCAGATACAACGCAACGTGTAATATAAATCTTACCTATAATCTGAGACTAGCCGTATAAACTTCCTTGTTACTGCATGAAATAAGTATTGCATAAAATACCATGAATATATCATCTTCCATGTATTAGAATACTAACTACGACTACCACTGAGACTATTTTGCTAGCGTTATTACTCGTTGCTATTATTAAACATCTATCATGGAAATTGATTTAACACGCGATACCAGCACTTGGGTGCAAGTACGTTAAATACATTCCAGTTGCGCGCGGATAGATTGGATAGAACTCTATACAAAGTCCATAACTAAATTTGTTTGTTTATAAAATATATTTGTTTTCAAATAAGCAATTTACCTGCAAACGAACTCGTTTTCGCCAAGACAGAGGTCTAAGCACATTTGTCTCGATCCGACGGTGTGCGTCTTCTTGCCTTTGCCCTTGAGGTGGTAACCACGTACACGGTCGAAGCACCACGCACGTTCACACGGCCTCACACCCAAACAAGATTTTTGGGCGTAGATTGTGAATACGGGGAACTGTGACTTGGTGAGTGCGCCTGCAAGAAAAGTAAATCGATATATTTTATATTAAAGTAGGTTACGTCGTCAACTTTTTATTGTGAGCTGTAGTATTTGAATGTTTTATCATAATTTCTCCTGTAGTGTGTTCGATGCAAGAGCGCAGATGTGATAAGAGATTACGACTTCATTTATTTTATTCAAAACCAACGAGACTATTCGATACTTATAAATGTACTAGCTGGACCCCACGAAGCAAGCACTTCCATTTTATTGATTTGTATAGGTCTAGTAAACCGACTGAAAATCAACTTCTGATGCTCTTTAATATTTATGTCTTCGTAATATCTTCTAAACTATTCATCCAAATTACATCCCATAAAATAGCATATTCTATCTACATTAAACTATTGATTTTTCGAAATAATTTATTTCGATAAAGATTAATGTTTAATACGTACCATTGAAAAATCTTTTTTGTATTTTGAATTTATTTTTTTTACCAAAAAAGGGGAATTTTAAGTTACATATACAACATACACATATGCTGTCGCGGACTTTTATTCGTGACTTTTTATGATGAATCAAAATCCGTTCAGTATTTCTCGATAACACCATTTAAATCTTTGAATAGTTAGCAGGACCATTTAAATAGATCTCCTTATATATGGCACTTCGTAATATAGAAAGGTCATACTCAAAGATTGGTATTGGATTGGAAGATTATCTATATCTCTGCTTTTAGAAAATCGATTTTAAAAATTAAAATAAATGTTTCGAAAAGGTACATACAAATCGGACTAGTACTTCCAGAGATTAGGCCGTTCAAATAAACAAACAAGTCGCAATATCTTCCACTTTATAATATTAGTAAAAATGATATTTAGCGCCAGTTGATTGTCTCTGTAACAGGAATTTCGTCGTCATTGTTTTTAAAATTATTTTATTTAACTAAATACAAATCGTTATATTATGAATTGCAACATATTTATTATGCTACGAGTTATTTACGGTACGGGAATCAGATGCCTACCTATAATACTTTGCATTATACTTTGAATGATTGACTCTACCATCGATTGCGGATCATTTAATTGGTACTAATAGACCCGTCACAATGGTCGAAATTCGATCATAACTAATAATAATTAAACTGAGCATGATACAAGCAAATACAAAATAAAGTTTGGTAAATATCTTTGATCTGTGCATTTAGGGTAATATTCATTGAAAGGAAATGAGAATAAATGAGGTTCAATTTGCTGCTGCATTCAGAAGAAATAGCTCTTTTTCATATAGAAATCTGTCATAGTTGAGGTTTACATTGTCCGTATTGTTATGAGTAATGTAAACAATGAACGTTATATTTTGTTAATTTAATATATTTCTAACAGGTATTATATATAGCAGAGATTTGATTTAAATCTCTGATATATAGATATTGTTCCTTCTAGCCCCTTCCCTTCATCACCTTCATGAACTTTCACGTATGTCTAATCTCACACTCCCCCGTGCACGCAGTATTCGAAAAATGGTTTCGCTTTTTTCACTTCACGTATTAATATATAGAAGATAGATAAATGGATGTGCGCGCCCTTAGGAAACGGAACCTTCTATTTTTATGGACAATTTTATACGCAAGTATATCTTACAAATTCAAATGAACAGGTAGCCAAATAGCACAAAAGGTCCTTATTATTTCGCATCACACCCTCATTTTATTTGAACTCTTCTTGTAATAGGTACCTCCTAATGGAAGTTTGAGAGGCAGGTCAATGACAGTTTATAAAATAAATTAAGATTTATCCAGGTAACGGAAACTATAAATGAAACCTGGTAATTATAAATGAAACACTGGAATAGAATATTAACATTACAATTATATTTTTAATATTCATTGAAATAAATAACCGTACTTATCGGGAAAAAACAACATTTAGAAAATTGTAGTGTCAGTTGACATGATTAATTCATCCAGATGCATTACGAACTTCTAACAAATTGTCAATGGGAAAATGAAAAAAAAATACGTTTTATTTTTAGCTTTATTCTCGCCCTAAAAACGATTTCAGAGCAGTTGGGCAAGTGTTAATAAATCTTCTTATCCCATAAACGTATCCAATACTAACTGAAGTTCTTTGAAATCTATTCGCGGCTATATAGTTCGATGAACTTTAATCTCAATAGATGACTTTATTTCATGAAGCGAATACATAAATGATCATTAAACCAAAAGACGTCGACAGTCTCTTTATTGCTGAAGGCTTGTACCTAATCACATGTTAGATGTTTGAGAAAGTTATAGAATTACTAAAAACAACAGTGTTGAAGAACACTGCACGTTCCGTTTTGTTTTGTTACGCGCTTTTGGAGCGAATTAACTGAAGCAGTTACTTTAATAATTTTGTATTTATAAGCTTTTAGAAAACAATCGCTCGTGAACGTGAACAAAGTAATTGGGCTACGCGTTTGGCCGCGGCATTGGCGTCTCGCAACTCGATTATTTTTAGCCGGAGAACTTCAGGGGCCAGCGGAGTGCTGCGAAAATGTTGCAATCAGGGGACGCAAGGTCAAAGCTTTCCCTTACACGAACAGGCCTTAATTTTCATATTGCAGGATTTACATGTATTCAAAATGACTTTTAAAGGCTTCACCTCCATTTAATTTTCCGTAGGTACTTAGTAATTATTCTTCCGACTACTAACTTTTCCCTAGCTTATATATTATTTAGGTTAATAGTCTTTATTCCATGCGTATTTAAACAATCAGATGTACACATATATAAGATAAATTAAACGTGTCCGCGGTTTCACTCGTAATTATAAAAAGTGTGATCTAAAAATAATTAAAACTATACATGCTACAATTTCAACGAAATAAAATGTTTTCAAAGAGGTTGAAATCTATACCATGGAATCCGTATTTTTTTCTGGGATTAAAAGTAGCCTATGTCGTTTTCTGACCCGTCACCTACTCCTATGCAAAAAAATATGTCAAGGAACAGACACTATAAAAAACAAAAATCTATCCCACAGGAACCGTGCATTTTGCCGCGATAAAAGGTGGTTATTCCGGACTATAATCTATCACTGTATAAAATTTCATCCAGATCCGTTTAGCTGTTCTGAAGTTATAGAGTAACAAACGTCCATCGTCCGTCCTCGTAAACTTTCAGCTTTGTAATATTAGTAAGAAGATTACCTGATAGTTGAGAGTTATTAGGATTTTTCTAAAGCACCAATTACTTTTTCACTGCAATTTTATGGAAGCACACGTATGACATTTGAGAGCGGATTAATCTTTGAACACTGTTCATCTCCTTTTTAATTAAAATAAAGGTGAGTTTGGCGAGTGTGGGAAGTTTATATAATAGTAAACACATGTGCATAAGTGTAACCAATGTACCAATTCTAAGTAACATATAACCTAGCAAGTAAAGTAGTCCTTTTATTTTATTTGCAGTTGGTTACGATACTTACAATTATCTTACTTAAAAATCTTATTATTGAGTTTTGTTTTATAACTTGATTAAGTATCGTAACTTTAATAGCTACAAATTACGGAAGTGTGTAATAAAATGATCGGAAATAATTCGTACGAATTTTCGATTTTCATTTATTGGTCATGGAGGTCTAGTAGCAATGTAAAGAGTGGTTGCTGCTTTAGTTAGTTGATATAAGTTTCCGTAATTGTACAGAGGTATCCTATTTACAGCGCACAGAGTGGTCATAATAGCAGCATTAGTCTCATGCCAACTGTTTCCATTCATCACTAGTCTTTACATCATCTGTATTTAGAGTAACGATAAAACTTTGCGTAACCCAATGTCTGATCTATCGCGGGCTTGACTGACGAGTCAGTTGAACATGGGCCAAACGGAAAACGGAATTAACCTTCTACTCATATTTAACCAGCGTCTTTGTAATTCACGCTAATGCTTTTATGGTTCACTTTCTTCTTGTTTATTCAAATGAATTATAGATGCATAGGATATAATATGGGTGAGTTAATAATGCACATTTGAAAAGATGTTGATGATGATTTAGATATATTAGGAGTACATCATAAATTAAATTCTGTATTCAACGACATACCTATACTTTGGAACGCTGGTGGCATTTTTGTTTGCCAAAAATATGCTCGCATAGAGTAAACAAACAATTTATAGGAAGTGCTCTTGCGTGGGTTAGTTTCATATTATATTTTCGGTCGTACTAATTTCATTTCTTTGGACAATTTCTAATCTCTACCTCTCTATATACCGAATGAGGCCTTAAATAAGAATTATTCTAGATGAATATTTAATATGGTAATCTCTACGGTAGCTAGGTGATAATAAACTGCTGACCGGGCTGATCTCAAGGCGGATGTAGTTCTTCTTGGCTTAGGGTCTGCCAGGCACGTTTTAAATTCATACAAGGACGAAGCGCGATTTTTTTCTTCGACCTATTTCCTTAGCGGGGGTGATAAGACTTTTGTCGTCTATCTACTTTCTAATTGCAGCTCAAACTTACCGATCGCGGCTTAGTTAACATTCTTAAAGGCTTGCAACTGTGAAAAGGATGCCCATTGCATATTCTAAACGCGCTTGCGTCTCAATCATTTTTCATCAGCTTTTACGCAAAGATACTTTAGGAAAAAACTTAGTGTACGCTCATTCATTTATAAGTACAGTCGGTAATTGTTAGGTAACAGGTAGGTAGTTATAACACCGGCAGTGCACCGGGCGCTAGCAAGTGACCTGTGTGTAAAGTGATACGCACAACATCCATTGTCTGTTTCGCATGCTTGCCTGCACCTCTAAGCATATGTCACTGATTCCCCTTAGTTGCTATGTACTTGGGCTAATCTTGATTGCAACACCAACTACGCGTCAGAGTTTATGGTACAGCAATATTTAAGACAATACCCACCTTATGAATAAATTATGCGACGCACAATTTACTTATATTTAAACTTAATATAGTTGCTTATATTAATAATTCTTGTTGCTTTTACAGTTACGACGAATTAAATCTTAACGTAATAATGAACTTAAATAACTTATTTAAGAGATAAGTAAGTATGTGTATATTCTGCCGCAGGACTCGCGCGGGAGCGTCGCTGGACGAGCGCTTCATTGTATCGGATGATGCAGGGGGCGTTCGTCTCACAGTATCTGCTGCTCGAACCGGCGACAGCGGAGTCTATACGCTGCAAGTGAGTCCCCTTGTATATTAAAAAGAAGTACTAAGCGCCAAATGCCGCTAAACAGGTGATGCGTACATTTCACGAATGATGCCAGCAAAATCGAGCTCTGAACGGCATGCATGTGTCACTCTAATGTATTTGTAGTTAATGATTTTATATAGGTAATATCCACAACATATTCATTTGAAGTCGCCTTGGTTATCAACAGGGTTTCTTTTTTGGGAGAAGGAACGATAGGTTCTAGGAACTACATAAAATAAGTCTAAGAATAAGAAAGCTTTACCTAAGTAGGTAAGGATAATATGTGTTTTGTTATACTTACACATACATCAATGTTTTAGAGGAATTTTGTAGCAATCTCTATAAAAAACATCTTTGATATGTTTGTAACTGTAAATCGTGAGAAGTAGTCGATGGACTTAACATTTTTAGTCATTGTCCTATGTTTTTGCGGAAGTTGCAAAGGGAATTGAACTTTTATGTGCTCACAAATAAAGAATAAGACGGAGCGGTAGTAATGGCAGGTCCTTGTGCTTCACAAAAATATGCACCGTTGCAGGCAAGCAATGCTGCCGGGAAGGATACGACGCGGGTGCGGTTGGAGGTGTCACCGCCGGACGAGGCGCCGGTGGGCGACGACCCTCCGAATTTCCTCCGCCGCCTGCAGGATCTCACCGTAAAAGTTGGCACTCGAACGAGATTCTTAGTCGAAATTGTCAGCTCCACGGAGTGCAAGGTAAGTCACTATTCTGTTGGCCGATACTCAACTTCATTGATTTAGTGGTTTAACGAAATAAGCCAGCGTCATAATTTAGGTGATATAAAAATCTTATTCGCTTTACATTACATTACGATGTAATGAATGGGATGAACGAAGCGTATTTGCGTGATGAAATTGTTCCAATATTTATGTAGGCGCCCAGTTCTATTAAAACCACTTCAAACAAACCTGAATAGCAAATTACACTCGTACCGTTGTCAAAATGTATCGAAGAAGAATTTATTCAAAAAAGTTGGAAAGAATTTCAAATGCATTAGTGGATCCTGGTGTTCCATATTTCGAAAGGCGAAAGTAACTTATTTCCGTCTGGTACACCGTCTGCCTTATATGTAGTTAGATTTATATATAAAAATGGTAAGCTATTGCGTATATTTGCCAAGTTCAAAGGTCTCTTTAATTAAATAAAGTTATTGCGATATAAGGTCATTATCTATGTTTTATGGTTTAAGATCTTTATTATTTCTTGTCATCAAAGAATATTGCAATTCACTTATTAAGGACCTGAAGAGCAATCTAACACATATTAATGTACAACAATGAAAACGTTGTACAATACATCACTTATTATCGATTTATTTAATACATGTATTAAGTAAACTAATAAATGGCTATAACAATTAGTGTTCATACATACAATATTTTTATAAACGACCTTCATGCCGTAGCGATCACCGCGACGGTTACTAGCTTTACAATAAATAAATAGTTCCAACATCGATCCCGGGCCAGGTAGATTTATAAATAATCAATGTAGATTTATTTTTTGTGTGGGTTTTGGGTACTCCATTTTTTTGTGGAGTCCAATAAAAGCTACTCGGCGCCATGGGGACTTCCCCGGGGTCATAACGCGTATGTCAGTTTTTTACCCGCTAAACACCATTGGTGGATGACCTTGGCGCTTCGTAGAGGACTGCGGAATCTCCATCGTAACTAAAACATCAGTTTCAGAGTGCTGTCACTCATTAGGCAGAAGGTGGACCTTCGTGTTTTTACGATTATAAACGGCGACATACCGTCATCCATTCCGGGGTAGCTGTCTGGGCGGCTCGAGCCATACACTTGCTGCCCGTTACCCTAGAAGCATTTACAACAGGCAAAGCATACCGTAGCTTTATTCTGGTCTCGGGATAACATTGTAACTTAGGCTTTAAGTACAAAAAGCCTATAAAAATAAATATAAAATCAACTTGGTAAAAAAAAATGTTTGGGTCTTTACAAGATAAAACAGCCATAAGCGTAATAACAACAATTTATTCAAGGTTTTAACTGAGTTCCATTCATTAAAGTGGTCGTGATTCTGGAAGGTAAAAGAACCTTGAAATAAGAGGAATGCGTACGTCAAGCCCAATGACATAATTCTTCTATTTTGAATCGGTACGTCCGCTGTCGTATTTATAAGTATTTTTCGCCTGCGACTTCGTTCACGTTCAATCGTGAGTGAAATGCAAGGAAACTTATAAAGTTTTAGGGATTTCATGGTCAAAAGAAACATTTTCTTCGTTCTTCTTTCTAAATAAGTAGTTCGAAGTTCTAATTAACAACAGAGGTAGGATCATATTATTAGGTTTAGGTACGTATTTAATAAAACCATAATCTTAACGGCACAGTAGACGTTCTAAATTATCGATAAAAAAATAATTGTTTTATGATTGACTTTGACCTTAATAAAATTGCCTAAAAAATGTTACATTTGTCTTAACGTTACGACTCATAAACTGTAAGTTTGAAATCGAATTTATATTAAATACAATAGAGTAAAGAGACAATAATAATCTGAAACTGTAGGTTCTACACACGTACATGGAAAACATATTTTTATATAGATGTAGTTTGCCTTTCGACGTAGGTTACTTGTAGTATAACTATGCCAAATGAACAACTAACGCCGGCAGGTCTGTCTCCCGGGTACATTATAGTGCTTATTGGCACTCGTTGAGATGTCGGACATTGTAGGGACATTACTTGTACTAATAGTTATTACTAAAATTACACTTTGAGTTTATTTATAATAGAACATGCGTGTTGGCGCTTTTATATGGACACTTCAACATAAAAGCTGCATAAAAGGCCTGGGTAACGTTTCTTTCGGAGAAATATACCTATGTTTTATTTTCGCTCTCTATTAGGAACTGGTATACACATTTATGTAGGTCGCAAACTTTTTCGTCGTTTTCATGTGTGACCGATGTAGGGACTCCTACGTCCTATCTCTGGGTGTCGGAAAATCTTCTATCCGCTATCAGCTATTCTGCTTCGAGGTGCTTTTTAGACGGGAAATTCTCAAGAGATTTACTGCCCTCAGTGATGAGTTCTCCCTTTGCGTGGGATAGATTATAGACTTTTGTATTCTGATGCCTAAATTAGACGGATGGTCATGACTTTGAAGGTCGAGGCATCCTAGTGACGTTGGGGATGAGCGTGGAGGGACCTGGTAACCCACGGGCTGCAGTGTTTATTAGTTAGTGTCAGCTTTCGCGAATGAGCGTTCCATTAGCAAACCTCCAGCCTTTTTTGTTCTATTCCACAAAATGATCCCACGTTCCCAGGTAACATGGTACCGCAACGAGCGGCGTTTGCTGGAGACGGAACGCGTGGCGTTGGTTCGCGACGGGAACTTCTGGTGCGCGGACGTTGCCACCGTGAGCGTGGACGACGCGGGCCGCTGGACCTGCACCGCTGAGAACGTCGGCGGGCGGGCCAGCTGCTCTGCACATCTTAATGTCCTCGGTGAGTTATCATTGGGGCTAACCATTAAAACATGGTGGACATCTGCCGAGGGGACAACCCTTTGGAGTCACAACTGATAGTGCAGAAAGGTTTTTTTTTTCATGCATTATAGAAGTAGCAAACGAACACGCAAACTGTCCAAAAGTCCAACTAATGGTAGGTGATTCGGTAGTCCATGGACGTCCCTAATACGTCTTTGACAGGATTCCGACGGCCATATATGGATTGGTATGTATCAGAACAATGCTTTGAGGACCAGCAGCAGAATACTTCGTCTAAGTGGCTCGGACTTATCACAGCCACACCCTTAAAATCAAAATACATTGCCCTATTTACCTTAAAAATGAGTCTATAAGGCTAACAAAACAAAAATAAGTGTGGTGGTTGTTACATCAGGATCAAAGAGAGAAGGTTTTTTTTTAAATCATCATTGAATGAGGAACACGTTTAGGAAAAAGTCTACATGGCGGCCTGTAAACATTTGAACTAATAACTGCACAGACAAATGTAACTGCTCATACAGAAGGCACTATGCTAAAAAACTAAAAAGTACTACAACGGTGTTTCAGTTATTGTTTAATTTTATGAAAAATTTCCGTTACGGATAATGTCGCACTTCCGTTCCGTTACTCCTCGGTTTTGTGTGAGTGATAAATACCAATGCGGAAACGCTTCCAGTGCCGAGAGCGTACAAGCGGCCGGAATTCGTGGAAGAGCTGCGCGCGCTGCTGACGGAGCAGGGCACGGTGTCCCTCGAGTGCAAGGTGGTGGGGGTGCCCACGCCCGTGCTGAGATGGTTCAAGGTAAACTTACTCACCTTTTTATACAAACTTAATAAAAGAGGGAAGATGAGAAACCTATACTTATCTTTTTTTAATATAGATAGACAGATAGGACACCTCATCTGCTCTCTCTCTTTTTTCGATGGACATATTTTAGGCTGATTCCCCTACTTATTATAATAACTGTGAGTATAAAGGGTAATTTAGGCTTCTTTAATTTTTGAGAAAGAATTACCCTAAGAATTGGGATTAAAATAAATTTCAAAACTATAAACCATGTTGCCGTTGTCAGTTGACAGTTGCTATCAGGCCGTCTATCCATTTTTATATAAGTACTGGCTGATCCTCGCGGTTGCAGCCGCGTTAAAGAAGTAATAAAGCATACATTAATATCTCCTTGATCCTCCTCGATTAACACACGCGACGTTCGGCCGCATGGGCGTGGAGCGCGCGCTATTGTTTTTCTCAAAAATTAAAGTAGCCCAAGTTACGCCTTAGACCTTCAGCTATCTTCTCGTCCCGTGAAAAGTGAAGGTCCCGTCAAAACGGTCCAGCCGTTTAGAGGATTACTTTAGCCAATCAGACAGATGGACATTTTTTTATTGAACAGACACATTAATTTTATTTATTTGTTTAAATACTGTTAGTATTTTTGGAAGGTTTTCTATGTTGACTTGCGATAAGAGTTGGATAGTAGAATCGTAACGTAAGGAAAAAACCTTTATGCGTACTCCATGAGACTTTCTTATTTCTTTGCGATTGTCTCGGAAGGTATTAATTAAGTTATATTAAATTTAAATGCAACATTTTTTATTTGAAAGAGCCCCATTGTTGCTTAAAATTTGAAACAATTACTTTTAATATAAGTTTAATGTGAAATTAACTCAAACTAAGCTAGACTATTTAAAATTTGCCATTGACATTCTTCGTGATCAATGTACCACACGTGCAAAAAGCGTGCAGCGAATTAATTTACACATTTACACATTAGAAATAGCATTACAGTGAATAGATTAACATATAATTTTCATATCAATCCCCAGGACAGTCGAGAAATCAAGGCCGGGGACGTGTTCGCTCTGACAGCGAACGCCGAGGACCCGACGTCGCTGGGCACGTACACGTGCGAGGCTGTCAACTGCATGGGCAGAGCCTACTCCTCCTCCAAGGTGCACGTGGTCGGCCGGGCCAGCAGGGAGGGCTCCATTCGGCCCAGCTCAGGGTAAGTTGCTTCATCTTAATTAAATTTCTAAGATGATGGAGCAATATGGTTTGAAAGGAAGGTACCACCGCCACACCTATTTGTAGTTTGAAGCGTTAAAAAAGTGTGGATATCAATTGACTTACACGGGAGGCGATCATCTTAGTAATCAGGAGTGGCATTGCATCTGTAATCGACTTCAAGTAGCTTTCATGTGGAGATATGGAGTAGGATCTAGTCAACTAGATCCTACTCCATATCTCCACATGAAAGCATGGTCAACCATGGAACTGGAAATGTAACGATGATTGATGCGGTCGCAGAGGAGCTTCAAAGAAGAATAATGTTTACAAGATTTGTTGCGATATGAGATAAGATAAATTATCTATAGAAAGAAGAAATAGAAATGTTGCGAGACTTGCAACATCTCTCGTTGTTCGTTATAACCTACGTCAGGGAGTACTGTACATATTTTTGGAGATACCTGTCCATCTGGTGCTGCCAAATAAAAGATGGACAGCATTCCCATTATTTGCGTCCAATAAAAGGGTCAAATTTGCAACAAATCACGTTTTAAGTGCATGCTACTAAAGCGTGGATCTAGCTCACACCTGCTTATTTATTTATAATCTTTTACCTAATAGCCAGTCGTTTGCGTGGACACGTGATTTATTTTTAATAGAGTGAATTCCAACCGACGTAGTACACATCATTAGTTGGCAAGCTGTCATATGCCTGTTTGTTTTGGAAGAAACATATATGCATATATTACGTACTATTATTTTTACTTTGGATTTATCTTATCTGAATGAAATTTCAATTTGACTACTTATACTTGAATCAGATATAACACATTGATCTTTCAGTTACGATTCATCCAAATAGGTGCAGGTATTGACAGGTATAGGTCTTTCTGAGTAGTAGTTTCTGCGCAGTAGTTTAGATAAAATAATAGCTTGATCCAACTGGACTTCGTCAGCGTCCCATGATGAGAACTACAAGTAAATATGTAGTTCTAAAATAAGTTGTAAGTCGCTGAAGCAGAAAGACGGATTCACCTGATTATGAGTCCTTTAGGCTCGCCGATGGATTAAGTCTCTTTCGCAGTGTCTGTTAATTCTACGTACACATAAATCAACAATTTATTATACCTACTAATGACAAGAAAAATAATAAAATTTTACTTGTATGTGTTATTGGTTATATATAATAGATGTAAAATTGTTATTCCTCTCTTGACGAATCTTCTTAAGGCAATATTCTTTTAAGAAATACTCATGAACCACACACAAATAACTACAACTTACAATCAATGTTTGCAATCCAGGGGCTTAACACCGGACCCGCCGCCGATCTTCACGAAGGAGCTGGAGGACCAGTTCGTGAGGATCTGCGAGCCGCTGACGCTGAGCTGCCACATCGTGGTGCCGCCCTGGCCGCGCAGCGTCGCCTGGTACAACAAGGAGGGGAAGATCGAACCTAGCGAAAGGTAACGACATCTGTATTTTGTTTTTTTTTTGTTATATCATAGAAATACGTATGTCTTCCTTACGATACCCTTAAAAACAATAAAGCAGCGCTTAATATTGCTGTCGTATCGCTGAAGTTGTTTGGGTTTCGGAATCGATCCATTAAGAGTGATATGATCTTTAAATTTATTGTAATGTGGCTATCACAGATATCATGTCTGTGGTGGCTGTGGTTGTGGATTGCTTAATATAGCCTTAGTGCTTTTTCACACGGAATCCGAATAAATAATTTAGACTTGTGTTTTAGGTTGGGTGTTTGGGTATACTACTTTGTGTGGGGTACAACTCAGGTGAAAATCTTGGTGTGGGACAGGCAAACAAAATAGGTTCCGGGCTCAATTGCCGGTTAGACAGCATTCTGAATGAAGTATTTAGACTTCTGTTCTATTCTAGTCCTGGGTGTTTGTGTATTCGTATTAGCATATCCTTTAGAGTCAAAATCCTAGTGCGGGGCTACGGGTGTAGAATACATTACGCGTTATACGCAGGTACCACGTGCTGGAAGACGGTGTGGGCGGGTACCTGGTGGAGGTGAGCTCGGCGGAGTGGGCGGACGAGGGCGAGTGGAAGTGCGCGGCGACCACGCCCGGCGGTCGCGTCGGCATGTCCGCCTGCTACGTGTCTATGGATGGTGAGTCGCTTTGTGAGGAAACCTGGAGAAAACTGGACTCGTTAGCTTCATCAAAATAGCCCAGTCCACCCGATGGTAAATGGCTACTGGGAACT
>DWNY01000435.1:0-16439 GCA_018250635.1 Telegonus apastus | reverse complement strand
ACTTAACGCTTCCAATCCATCAGAGCCTCGTGTTATTACCTCTGCTTTATAGGCTTAGACGTTGTATTAGCTCATACTTTCACGTCAACGTTCCTCATTGTTCAGTTCCTATTCCTGTAAGGTAATAACACTGTTGTCTACATTCGCTAAGCTGTGACTTTTCGAGTAGTGGCATTGTCTTATGCATTAGCACACTATTATTAAAGGCAAGTGATTTGTTTCATGAAGAAAGTTTTGTTTTGTGATTTCAATTGTTGGATATTATGTTGTTTGTAACAAGTTCCTTATTGTTTTATCCGTCATTTTAACAAAAGCCATGACTTGTGTAATATTTTGATCTGACCTTACAAATGAAATTAAGATAAGTATAAATATGTATCACACAAGATAACATAAGCAATGCCGTTATAAAGTGAAAATTGCTGCGAACTCCCAGAGATGGCGAAGAATGTTTCAAGCGATAATTGTTACACCGCACTGGCATATATATTCACTAATTAGGTGCGATTAACGGACTTTCAATCATATTTGAACTTGAGAAGCTTTCATCTATGGAAAATGTAAGCATTATTCTCGTCTTAATAAAGTATGATATCGAATTTTAGGGCTACAAGTTGGAATGTGATTCCGGTTATGTTAAATACTTTTGTATACATACATATATTGTTTGCATCTAAGTTACTTATAGTATTTAGTATTTAAAGGAAGTGTTGATTTGTCATTGCCCATTGACATCATATCAACAGTGATTTTAACAATGAATAATTGTTTGAATAGCTAATTAAAATTTCATAGAAGTGAACGCACGAGAATAATACCGGATTTAACGCTACTTTATCAATATCAAAACGTTTCCGCATCCTCCCATTTGTCAAGGAAGGAAAGTAGGTACGAGTTATTAACTGGTAGTATTCAATTTAGTGGTGTATAAGATAATTTTACTGTCACAGGTGAGCCCGCTCTGTCCTAGGATAATTGTTTCCGGATAACGTGATACATAAATCGAATGAAGCGTGAATTCAAATCTTAATTCTAATACTTTGCTGGATTTATCGATGGCGTGGCAATAATTGGTTCGTGTTCTGTCTCTGGAGGTGATAAAACGATAACTTGACGTATTGAAGCTATTAAGACGCCTTTATTGAATTTTTGTTATTGAGGATAGGCTGTGTAATTACCTCTTCAAATATTAATATTGCCTAAGATTACAAAAAATGTATATTTTATTTTTTTGGTCATTTGTAGATTAATATTATCACCGGAAAACAGCTATGAATGGAAATGAATATTTTATGATGATGGTCAAAGTGTGACTATTATCCATCTTATCTTTTCACTTTGTGCCTTATATTCTTTACTAATCGTCTACATCAACATTATATTATTATGTGAGAGGTTCTACTGTACAGTATCTTAAATCTCACAACCAGCAGAAACACTACAAATTCAAGAAAAATGGATTAAAACCTTTCACAAATTCGGTTGACCTGAATCGCTTTTTGTCAAGGTACATTAAACTAACAGCGTAATCGCGAAAGTGATTTTATAGGGAACACCGAAATCAATCACTTTCATACTGAACTAAAGATGTAAGATTAGTTCTGGTGCGCTGAGACGCAGTTAAGTATTCACGGTTGCTCTTCGACCAATTTGTGACGATTAACCTAAACCTCTTTTCCTGTATGGCCCTAAATCACCGTTGAATTTCGCTTATCTTGTAATTTTCTACTTTCTCTTTCACGAGAGCACTAACTATTTGAGGTAATTGACATTTTATAAGACAGTTATGTCGATTGTTCGAGTAGATTGCATAATGTATCAAGGCATGATATTGAAATTATAGGAAGGCGTTGAATTTATGTCCTTTAATGATACAGAATAAATGAGCCTGGGATTGCATCTATGGATGTAATTCCTAATGAAAACTCAGAGACAGCAGAGGAGAGGATAAAATAGGAAGAATGGAGGTAAAATAACACTTATTAATTTATGCGTGCTGACATTGAAAATGAAATTGAATGTCGAAAATTTCTGGAGCTTCAATCAGTTTTCGGTTGTGTTCTTATGGAGATCCCGAAGGCCTCTTCGCAGCGCTGAGGATTGCCAACGGGGGGTTTTAGTGCGGTAAAAATCCCACATAAACCGGCGTCGCTCCCACGACGACGGGTGCCTCTTGATAGCTTCCCCCTCGTTAATAAAAAAAATGGTGCTTCAATAATACTGTTTTAGTTTTAACCAGACTTTCAATTAGTTTAAATTCAAAATCAGCTTTCATATCGACACGAGTATGAATATGGATTTATTGCACTCGATCGAGGCGCCCCGTGGCCCTGCGGCTACTAAATTTCTTTCTCAGGTTTCTTGCGACCGCGTGACCTTGCGTTTCACGACCACACACAATATATCATTGGATACCATATCATTTTGTTTTCTCCATTTTGATTATATACGCATGAATGCTTTCCTTGATTTTCCATTGTGTATACTCGGCAGGTCACTTGTAGATTTATTGTTTTATTCGCATATTCATCTACATATTCTGTTATTCTATTGGGACATTTCTCAACATAAAGTGAAGAGGATTTATGTTGTTCTTTTGTTCAGTATGTATGGATGTTCTTGCCGTCCGTTGTATACGTATCTACTTATTTACATAAATAAGTGATATTATAATGAACCCTAGTGTAAATGTTACACAAAATACGTTTAATATCGTTAAGGGAATTTCCATATCATTGGCAGGTTTAAGGTAGGTATTCATAGTTACGAAGTAAAGGATAGTGTCGCATCTATTTAACGCACATCTTAGTTTACTGCCAGTTGATAAAATTTGACAGCTTTATGAAGTCGTAAAACTATAAATCAAGTTAATGTTGGAGTTCCGAATGCATTATTTTGAAGATATATTTAATAGTCGTTTTATTCAAAATTGTTTAATAATTTCGCTGACTTAGTTACTTATAAAATATGTATCTTTTACCTTTTTTTCAGTTTAATCATCCGAAAGTATTTTTGAAGTAACACGCTCACATAACATTACTATTTTTATTAAACGTCTTGCAACATTTTCTATAATCTGGTCTCAAAAGGTCATAATTTACAGATCCATTGTGCGGAACTTGAATAAAACTGCAAGAAAAAAAAAATACGAAGTTATAATGTAAACAAATTATACTATGTGAGAACAGACCATAATAATGATAACTGACGGATGAGTATGCTGACCTTGGTCTGCCTATATCAAAAATTCGAGGCCTGAATAAAATGAACAAATTTGATTGTTATGTAACTTATTCAGGCGATAGCTTCTAATTGCGGTACCATTATTAATTCAATTGTAATTAGCGATTACTTTAAAAATTGCTGGAATTGTCGTTGGAGACTGAAATTATAAAATTACAATCTTTAAAGTACAGGTAAATGTTAAGGTTTAAGGTCTATGACTTTAAGCTCTAATGACGTTATCGAATAAGTTAATTGTAGGTACACGTTTAATAAACATAATATATGACACTAATTAGCGATAAGATGAAAGAATGAAGACTGGTGACGAACTTTCATAGTTTATTAACCTCTTTAAATTTTACACTTAAACTTAATTTTCAGTTTTTATCAATAAATTGATGTGATTTAAGTCCAAAATTCGTTCCTCCATAATAATATTTACCGGTAAAAACTGAAAGACAGGTAACATGTATTATATGCATGATTAGATTTTACGTCTTTATGTGTGCGGTATATATGCCACTAAATTTAAAGATTCTCACACAACTCTCGAAAATATAAGTTATTTAAAAATCACATTCAGACACATTTTAAATTTATTAACTTACGTATAGATGTGTTGCCCGTACCTATTATTTATGTAAAAATTTGTTGACCGTACCTATTACTCATGTTTACAATACCGACCGTACTTGAAGCATTGGAGTGTTAAATCAACTCGCATCACCGTTACAAATTAGCCGGGCCTTAACACCACGTTTAGTTAAGACTACTGGAAACAAACCTTGGTCTCTGTTCCCAGCGAAGTACCGTACTCAGACATTACGGTTTCGCGGTACTGACTGAGGTTTTGTTGCTTCGGCCAATGATATTTGTGGTTCCTTTGTTATACAAAAATGAATCGACGACGGCCGTTCACCGCCACAGGCCACCATGATATAATTTATAATTATATTCATTTTTGTATAATAGAACTAGGCGACAAAAATATTTTGAGTAAGATCTATTATTACTCAATGCGTCTATACGCATAGCCTCCATTGATACTAGTGAAGATCAAGTTGAAACGCGTCATATTATTATACAAGGAAACCAACGATAGACAACCAAAATCTGTAGCGATTTTGTTGTCTCTAAATTCCACAAGAAAATATAAATAAATATACTCATTGTAAATAAATAACGCTTTCTATAATCAAAGCTCCGCATTAGGATTTTCTCATGTGTCGTGTGTGCCGTGAAAACACACAGACACCAGACCCAGAGCAAAAATCTAAATTCATCATTCAGATTTCTGTCTGGCCGGAGATCGAACCCGGAACCCACTGCGTTTCAAACTCGTATGGTGACCGTTCCACCATGCCAGTCGTCAATGTTTCAATTAGGTGATACAAGGCCCTCACCTCCATCTAATAGTAGTATAGTTTCTTTGAAGGAGTTAAAATTGCATAGCCACCTAGCTATCCACATCCCTGGCTATCACTATCAATGGTGGTTGTAAATTCATAACACGAACTACATATTTATTATCTACCATGTGCGCGCATCGTATCAACAAGTGAGTGTTTACAGAACCCACCCGCTACCCTGCTAACCCCCAAATCGAACGGAAACGCGATACGTGTATTAAGTCTACACAGATAAGGCTAAAAACAGAGCAAACAATTCCTAAATAATGTGTTATTTTCAATGCAAAATAGAAAAAGAAATAGTAAAGATGTTGTTGTGACGAAAGCATGCATTTTCAGAATAGGATGTCATTTTTATTCATTAAAAACAACAAACGACAAACAATACTTGACTGTGACTATGCCCGTTGCTTCTGCGGGACTGTAGCAACCGTTACAGACAATTTTGGAAATTATAAGAACTCAAAGTAAAATAAAAATAAATTATTATATCCAAATCTACAAATGTACACGCACATAGAGTAATGAACATATATTAAAATAATTAACTGTCTTCAATCCATTTAATGAGCAAATTTGTCCTTAATCTACTCAGTGGAAGAAAGTAACGTAACTTATTAAGTACATTAGTTCCACATCCATTAGTCGTCATGACCATATGGGGAAAAGCCTTAAGAAAATAAATAATCAGTACCATTATAAACAAATATTAAATGAGAATGGTGTAATTCTTCTCTAAAATCGTTTAAAAGTTTAAGATCGTGTAGATATGTATATAGGTCATAAAATCCTAAAATAAGACGAATGATAAAATTGGTACGAACTTCGATGTTTTAACCTAAAAGTTCAATTTTATATACAACTAGCTGACCAGGCGAACGTTGTTCTCGAAGATATTCACTTTTTAGAACATTCACAAGGAAAGACATTCTCGAAATGATGAGTTGCATTAATATGAATGATAGGTATTTAGCCTATATCACTGGAACAAGTAGTTAGAAACGTTAATTAAAACTTTGATTAGAGTTATGTGTTCAATAAAAAAAAGCAATTAACAAACTGACGCGGATCAAGGCGAAATTTCTAGTTCACAAAGTTCAAGGACATGAACAAACTAAACAGGGATCGAAATAAGATCTATAACATAACTACTGAAGAATATTATTTTGTAAAGGCATACACATAGAGCCTTTGAATATAGTCTAATCGAATTATGACAGCGATGTCAAAAAATTGCAAATAAACTATTCATGTTACAGTATTTTCGCTTCAGGGTGGGAGGACTGAAAATTCATTATTATGATAATATTCATTATTTCACCCAACTAAATACAACCGAACTGATATTCATAACCATACTCACATAACCAGACGGACATAAAACTAGTATTAACCTGAACCAAATACATAATAAATCGTTTTGACGTTTCTCAAATACAAGATTCTTCGTTTTGATATAATTACATATACGTACCTACTGAATTTCCTTTCCAAATTTGAAAAACCGTTAACATGTTAAAAATCGTTAACGTGTAAATCAAAAATGAAAGAAAAAGCTCTGATCGCAACTACTCTGCGCACCAACAACCACTGTGATGGGATAATATCCAGATGAGGGCGCAACATCCGCCCCTACCCGTATCCAATGAAGATTGTTTACATTGATTCTCTCATTTAGAAATCCCTCGCGTGATCGTCAGAAAAAACTCGTAGGGGTAGGGTCTTGTTAGGAGAAATAAAAAAATATTTATTAATAACCCATCTTATACCACTCAAAGGTGGTAAAACCCTTCGAGGCACCTCCGTCACACCGATTTCTTATTAATAACAGCACTATTGTTTTCATGGTAGGGTTTGATTAAACATAGACACTTATTTGAACCCAACTAAGTCGTTAAGGAGTAGAAACGCATTTGTGACCGAATTCATTCAGAACTTATCACAATCCTATGGACCGCTCTTTTCTTACTTCTATTATGTTAAGAGATATCATAATGTGTCTTATAAAAAATACAGAGAGTAGGAAAAAAGTAATTTGAATACACTGACAATTTTGATTGTAATTTCTACAGCGAAAGGGAATGAGAATCGAATCGAATTAAATCTCAGAATATGATGTAACTTATCTCGATTCAATTTCAATTAGCATAATTAATGTGAGAACGAGATTAACCTTACTCTTATTGTGATATATCTTAAAAGCATCAATGCAGCGTTCATATATTTCCTTATGACATAATATTTATTTCGAGTTGTACCACCAAGAAAGAGTAAGCGATAAAACTATAGATGATAAAGAGTTTTCTCCTTAGACTATATTTATATTTCATTAAAAATGATAGGAGATACTTATATGTCGCCTTTTTCCTCGGGGCTAGCTAAGCATATGTTACAAATACAAAACCTTTATTTGTAGAATATGTACAATTATATTGGTGTTAATATAAAGTTTCGGGTATTTTGCCATAAACGGCGTACAAATATTATTTTACGTCGATACTAAAGACAATCTTAGCAAGCATAGCCATTAATTGTTGCATGGTTTGCATGACCTAAGCAGATCAATAGCAAATATTGATCTGTTTTACATACAAAACAAATTAATTAAATGTATCAAAAGATTTAATAATGACATCGTTCGTTCATTTTAAATTAAGTGTTGTGACTGCCGGTGGCAGGATTCTTAATTAATACTTACTATACAGTATCTACTGAATTAAGAATGTGAAGTTGATAAGAATCGCCGTTATAATCTTATTACTAAATTAGCTCGTCCTATTTTAGTGAAGCAAGGGCCTAAGTGCATTATACCATCTCCAATTAAACACAATATCAATCTAGTGAGAATACCTATTGTAATCAAGGGAAATTAGAAGGGCTCCATCAATTTTGTAATAGGTATTACGCGACTTTAAGATCAACGAATGATTAGGTCTTTGACCTATTTGATTTAGGTTTCTTTTATTTTTATTTGTTATAGTTATTTAATTGAGGTACATGAGTTGATCACTTGCATAACTGATAATATCATATCAAATCCTTAATTAACTTTATATTAAATATTATATCAACTTGAGCTTAATGTTAATACATAATTTTTGTACTTAGAGGTAAGTATCAGGTACTTAATAAATATCTTTACATATTAAGTGAAACATATTGCATGAACATTATGAATCGACTGGAAATAGCATTTGTTTATGTTTAACAATAAATAGTTTAATCAAAAGCGAAACATAATATTTTTGGGGAATAATAACTATCCTACATTTTCTTTTGACAATGTCGGAATTTAAATGCAATTAATGAATTTCAAAGTTACACTTTATAATTTGGTTATCGAACATATTCTTTCTAATAAAATCGAAATTGCCGTTGAAAACACAGAAGTAGTTGGGCATCTGTCGAACGTTACAGCTAATGGACGAACAGATGGACCAACAAACAATGAGTTTGTAATGCAGTTGGGACGAGGGTCCCGAAACTAATAATAGTTCAATGTGTGGCAACAGCCCACGCTCTTTAAATTTCAAGGACTTTAGGGAGGTTTTGTAAGTACACTCGTACTTGTTAAGGTTTTAGTTAACTGCTTGGAAATTATGCTGTTGTATCTACATAAACAACTCATACGCTAGCCGCAGTTCATATGATATTGTAATATATGAATTAGATCTTTAGGAGTTGAAATATTAAACAAGGTGGTTCTATTTTCATGTCTAGTAGTTGCTGCAAATCAAGGGTACGACTATATATAATACCAATTGTATTTGTTTATGAATGTGAAGTAGCAAAGAAACAGTCCAAATGATAAGTGGTTACTGTCACCCGTGGACATCTGCAAACTGTACCTTGAACAAGAAACATACTAGCCGGGGGCGACAAATCCGAAATCAGAAAATATAGACGCGGCGATACATAAATCGAATAATGAATTTTTAAAATATAAAACTAAACGAGATCACGAACACACACCTCGACACACGAACTTAATATGCGGATTTAAAAATACTGGAAAACACACATTATTGTGTATTGCCACTTGATACAGGAGACATGAAGATAACAAGATATCCAACATCAATGTGGAGATCCCAAGAAACATATTTCAAATAAACAAAAACAAAGCACCGAACGACAGTGAAAGCGTGGCAAACTAATGAATCGACCGACCAATTAGTGGTCGTCGGAGCTAATCGTCATTAAGGCGGTCACCGGGTAGGTCGCCGGATCTGGAGTGAGGTCGGTCAAATGGACCGCATTACGACCTTGTTCATAGTGAAAGACACAAAAGAAAACGTAATAAAACAGACCGCTCCGATTTCTGTCGGTCGCGGTTGTTCTAGCTCGCATCTCACATTGTGACCGGTTTTCAGTTCCTTGTAGTGATCGACGCTCGATACATGGATATTATAGATACTGATATTCAGGACAAAGAAATCAAATTTAAGTAAGACAATAAGAAAAGAGAATTTAAGTTAAATAAGAAAACTGAAATGAAATCGTTGCCGAGATTTGAGATAAAAAATTAAGTGAGTTAATTGAAGATAACTATTTACATCGGCATAGTCAAGATAAAAATAGCATAGTAAAATAATAAGAAACTAGAACTATTAGAAATAATAAACAATGAAAATATTTACAAGCAAATGGTGACAAAACTTATAGTAGTTTGTTTGTAAACGAAAACAATGTTTTATTTTTAAAACAATACTGCAATATAATTTATTTTTTATTGTTTTCCGAATCAAACACCCCTTTAGATTTCTACTTTTCATCGCTCATTTCTCAATAATGAAAAGAACCATGCACTATTCGCGATAAATCGATAGTTTAATACAATTATAGAAGCGAAGGGCACAGAAATATTTTCGGGTAGCTATTAATCATTTCGCACCCCCAGTATTTTTCATTATCTACAATCGACTAATGATTTGCAACCTCTCGTAAATTGGTCACGTCATTTAGATAATATGTTTGCTGCGTGAATTTAACACCCACAGGATTTTAGATAATGGTTTCCTATGTACAGAAGAATAAGCGATGTACAGAAAAATATATTTAATGGTATGTTTCTATATGAAAATTCAACTTACTCATGTAGCGGTTTTGATGAATTTGAAGTAACTTTTCCAAATATAGTGAAGATATGGAACATGTGCTTACCTGCAACAAGAAATAAAACGTTAATAAACAAAATGCTAATAATATTTTAACAACACACAAGACGATAAATAGTAAACAGTTGTATGTAGATGAAATGAAACATGAAATACATTGTGAGGTTAAACAATTCAAAGAAAATTAAGATGTGTTTATGTATCTACTTTGTGAGTTTTAATTTTTTGCTAGCTTCCAAACAATATTAAGTTACGTTACAAACAGCCAATGCATATATCATACTTATATTACAACATATTAGTTATAACAAGGTGGGATTAGGCCTCTTAATAAATTTGCTTTGAGGCCAACACGAATATACGTCCAAGGTGTACTAAAACATAAAAACGATATAATAACAGCATTGGCTCCCATATGTGGCCAGTTGGCATCGTTCGCGATGTTTAGAGATTTCGCGGTTATTACGCGTACAAGTTAGCTGGAAGTAACGACAGATTGGCTTGATCGAGGTTAGATACTAAACAATAAGGCTAAATAACGTCCACTTTTTCTTTCTACTTGACGGAATGCTTTAGAGATGCTTAAATTGCAACAAATGGATTACAAAATTGATTCAATGATCAATATAATATCTATGTCAAGGCATAAAAGTATTTATTATGAAAACCGTCTTAATTTTTTTTCATAATTAGACAGTATAATAAACCCGTCGCCTTTTGAATTATTTTCAAGAACATTCTGGATTCATATTATATACATGCGGTTTATAAAATTAGTAAGATTCGGACGACTATAATCACCATAATTAACTAATTTTACAGTACTAATAGCATTTAAGATTTTGCTAAGACAACAACAAAAAATAAAACAGTCATAGGAAAAAGAGAGCAAAATTTTTGCTCTCATATTTACAATGGTTACAAGAGCAGGATTTATTACCATAAATATATCAAGTGCACAAAAAATGGCAACACCTGCGGTGAATGAATGGGTTCCTTTAAAAAGGGTAACACTTTTTGTTTGGTCTGGTCCGGCCGCACCGCGGGTCGTTGACGTTGCCTTGACTGTGTTGCAAGTGTGAAAAAAAATACAAATGGCCACTGTAAGAGCGTTACGTCATCGTAAACACGGCAATTTGAGAAGTGGCAATAATACTGAGTGTTTTATTACGACATTTAATTTTTTTTTTTGAGCCATTACACATAAATACTTAGCGAGATTTAGAAAGATATGGAAAAGCTTCCTAGTTACTTATTATTATGACAAAGAGTTCTCTAAACACTTTTTGAAACCTAATGACATTTGATGTAGTCAGTTGCACCCGTAGAGTTATTATTCATAGAGTAGGGTAGCCATAGGCAACTCTGTGAGTGCGAGTGTCTAACAAATAATAAGAGAGAAGTTGAGAGATCTATCCTTATCTTTGTCTAATATAGGTAGACACATATTTACTCTCATTTGCTTTCTCTATTTTTTCAATGGCGACATTTTAGGGTAGATTCTCTACTCTAGTATAACTCTATGTTTGCATAGCACTGCTGATCACTAATTACCAAGCAAAGTTAAAAAACCGTAAATGGCAAGTAGAGCGTTTGTTTAGTGTTAATACTAAGTTGGAACGCTCTTGTAAGGATGTGGAAATCTATATTTCTTTTTATCTCCAGATCCTTCAATCGAGAATATATCAGCGTTACGTTGTTCACATACCCTAAAATTATAGCCGCGGTAATGGTATTAATGTTTTTTTTTATGTTATTGAAGTAGCAAACGAGCATGCAGCCCACGTGATTGTAAGTGGCTACTGCCGCCCATGGACGTCTGTAATCAACCCCACATAAGTTTACAGTCCTACCTGAGGTCGGCCACACATGCGTTGCTACCCCTGAGGTCTAAGGTGGAACGCCTGAATAAGTATATCTACCTCACCACACGCTTCAAACCAGAAGACAGCAGCGCTTAACACTGCTGTTATAAGGCAGAAATAGGTGTGGCGATGGTTCCACCGGACTTGAATCACAACGGGGTTCTACCACCATTGATGTTATCTACAATATTTGTTGTAGTGGTTGTTTATCCCTGGATTTTGGTCCAGAGGCAAAAGGTAAATAAGGTAAAAAGAGCTATATTGCTAAGTTATTACCTATTTATTGTTGTAAGAATAACATTTCTCTTGTCTTAATTGATATCTACATATACGTGTACTTGTTTTTCACACGTTTTTAACAATTTCACTTCACATGACGTCTTTGTCTTTGTATTCTTGTGTGTATTTATGCGAACGTCCACATACGACTCCAAGTATGGTAGTATCACCGTAGAAAACCATTATTTACTCATATCAAATAGGTGCGAAGATATTTAATGATTACCATTGAACTTCCCATAAAATTATTACGATCCTGACCGCCGTGAAAGGCACAAAACCTCCGAGATTCACCTTGAGTTTTGTAAGTGTTCCCGCAAACAAAGTGAAGTGTGAAATAAAATCGGGAATCGGTTTTTTCGAGGTAAAGGGCCGATTGGTGTTTCGTTACATACATTAAGTGAACTTTGAAACACTTCAGTGCCCGGTATTATGTTACAGATCCTACAAAAAGAATATACATGACATTAAACGTATTAAAACCAGTTCGGAATACTGCGACATTTTATATCACTGGTTGGTATTAAAATGTCTCTTACCTTTGTGACATGTAATTGGTAATTTAATAAGGTTTACTGGGATACAATATTCGTATAAATGTCGTTACACTCAAAGTCTTCCACTATTCAACTAAGTAATTTTAGAAGTAGGAGAACTCGTGGAACCCTTTGTAGTTCGATTCTGGAGGCACATTTGCCATTCCTATTTCCGTTAGCAACAAGTATTAATTGCTGTTATGCTTTCATTTAAAGGTTGTGATTAGGAATTAAACCTTATATGAGGTGTTCAAACTTCGCCCTCAGTGTATGAGGAACCTCACTTCAATTCACATAATATTTAATTTACTCTATGTGGGATTAATTCCTTAGATGCCTGTGTACGGCGATTGCGATTAATTTATAATTACGTAGATTAATGTTCTTTTGCTTCTACTGAAATACGAATAGGTACATAAAAATAAAAATACAAATCATAAAAGATTTAATTCAAGTAGTAAAATCTCAGTTCCTAGGTTTTTAGTATGAACGTAAAGCGCGGATAAAACATTAGTCTGGAGGTCAATTAAAACAATATTCCGTCTGTAACACAAAGGTCAAACTTATTAATGATTGTCAAATTGTGTTTGCACCATGTAAGAAACGAGCTGATTGATTAAAAGAGTTAAATATTATTATAAAAAAAAACACAATATTTATCTCATGCAGATAAAGTATGTCTGCAAATTAAATAAATTAAAAAAATCGTTTAACGTTTGGGAAGCCATGTCATGATTTGACACACAGACAAAGGCTTTAAACTTACAATAGAAGTATATCTGTTCATGGTTAATAAAAATATGAACAAAACACCAACGCGCAGGCGGAGTCGCGGGCGAGAACATAGTATTGTATCCATGGAAATATTGTCTAAGTAGGTGGCATCAAGTGGGTTTACGTTGTGCAATATAAAAATATAACGGTACAGTACTTCATATTCATTTACATATTGAGTTTTATCTAATCTATCGATCGAAACTGACGCCGCGTCAGATGATAAGAACGCGAAACGTACCTACAGTAGACAGTTGTATTAGATCATTCTTATGTTTACGTAATCATTGTATGGTAAAGAGAGCACAATTAACAAGGTGTACAAATATATACAGTGATTTCTTAAGTGTTCGTAAATGGCTAAATTCTAACTCTCTATAAAGAATATTTAAAAATGCTGAAAGGAGTTACGCGGTCGATTTTGGTGTAAACTAAAACTATTATACTAGCATACTTAGTATACAACTAGTATACTTAGATTTTTCAAAAAATTCTTGCCTTAGCCGGTAATCAAATTATTTTTGAAAAATACCTACGCTATATTATTACGCCATACCATAGTGTTTCTTACAAGGTACAACTTCTGGAACCTAACCATACAGGTCAAACTAAAAGAAATGGCAAATTTTTAAGAAAATACATTTTTCCATCCATTCCTCTTACTATACCTTAAACTAACCAATTCCATATTATATCCAACGCTTAAAATCAGAACTCAGTGACGCGTGACATTATTTTTGTAAAGCAGAAGTAGCTATTAACTAAAACGCTTGACACACGCCGTCTAAAGATTGCCCATGTCCTGCAGAAGTGCCCTTAGTAAGTCATTATTTCCGCAAGAAGGTAAATTGTGCCTGCACTAGGACGTCATTAATCGTCAATTACTTGCTTTTACGGCTCAAAGACCCACCGATGTGTGTTTAATCCGCGCTTCACGTTTATGGGACCAGTTATAAAAAAGAACTCGTCGCTTCCAGTGAGCAGTGAAGACAACACTACGTTCGCTATAACTTTCTCCGTAAATGCTTTTCCAATCTGTTGACTGTGTACGACGTAAACTGTTTGCACTACCTACTACTATTGCATTATTTGCATACATTTGAAAGGCATTCTCGATTTTCTTCGATGTCAGTCAAAAAAGCACGAAGTTTTCAAAGCCAACTATGTAAACATCATGTCGAAAGTCTCCACTGAGGGTCATTGTATCCTTATGGTTCTGTTAGAACTTTTGGATTTCAAACAATGGGAAAGGAGCTCAATATATGAGCATCAATAGTACACTGTTACTGTACTCTCTTACTCTTTCAAGAGTAATAAGGGTCTCCTAGTTTAATTTCCACGAACTCCGCTGTAGAGCGCTTCGTGAAGGATTGCTTACATATAGAATTATTAACCTACATATAATTTTATAAAATAAGTTGGGGTCCATCATAATAGATTGAATCTATTTATAATCCTTTAGAAATTACAAATAAATAACTCTATGCAAATAGCGTAAGCATCTACAATTCGGTATCGATGGAATTTCTAATGCAAATCATTGTATCGAAAAGTGAATATTTACCTTTTGTGAATCATGTGAAATGATAGTCGTGTGTGCTTCCCGTGTTCTGCATCAATAATGAATAATTCATGAGGTAAAACTTCAACGAAAGTGAAGTTCAAAGAGAGTGGATGTGCCTAAATGTCACAATGTTTCGACAAAACTCGATGACATTTCGAAAGACGACAATTACTTGTATATGTATATATAAGCCTAACTGGCGCTCGCTCCTTGTATTTTTAAATTCAGTTGGCATTAAAACAACTGAAAGGAATTCAAGCGAATACAGATGTAGTTGAAGTACGTGTCTTAACTAAATATTTAGGCTTTATATCATTAAAATCGATCCACTCTATCAAAAGATATTACAATTTTAAATCAACAGTAACTTTTCTTATGTCAAATTACATACGTAAGTGAACATTCTACCGTAGTGGACTAGATGGCGTTATTCTACAAACATCACTGACTGACGGGCAAAGTTCTAAAACCAAATGTCAGAACAACGTTTGCCTGGTCAGCTAGTTGTAAACTTTATTTACTGTGTGGTGTCTGTCTTGAACAGGACTACTCCCTCCCTTCTTGTTTATTTAAATACGCTGCGAGGATTTTATTTTCAATTAATTTAATTCGTTCATTAATAATAGTAATGTGTGAAGAGCAAGAAAAGGTTTTGACTTTTTGTTTACGTGAAAGGTAACTGTAAAACTTTCTTTGAAATGTTCGAATATCCACACGATCATCCGGTAAGACCTTCATAAATATAACCCTATAAATGCAGTGGTATGTTTATGTGTTCAATTAAGGGGCTTAATAAGCTAAGAAACACGAGAGCCTATTAACGAAGCTATAATGATCGTACTTTTAATTATGCATAATGTAATTCCATATGCACCTTATGATGATATTGGTAAGTGTTTTCACATTCGTTCGTGAGTTAAAATAATGAGTATTGGAAAAATGTTATATATAAGGCTTGTGTCTAGTTTGGAATGTAGTTATAATCCACCTGATGTTAATTGGCAGTTGTCATAGGAACATACAAGTAAATTGGAATGTCATGATTTCCTTCAAGCTACAAATAATTGACATACTCCTGAGAAATATATAAATCAGATGTTGACGTTCCAATGATATTCATGAGCATATTAAAGTACCTTTTTTTTGTTTTTGTGGGGAAGCCCATCATGGGGTCCTCTCAATGCGGGGGCAGCGGAGATGATATGTCGGACTCCTATCGGTGTTCCTCTGGACGCCATTTTTTTTGACGCATATTAAATTACCTAGCACAACCTTAAAAAGATTATTCTTATTTTAAATTACTTTGCGTTGATAACTTAATTAAAAGTATTATATAAGATTTACATGAAATTCATATGTACAATAAATCTGAATATCCCGTTCAGACGGTCTACTCTCTGCCCGTAACATTAAAGTGATTCATGACACCCCCATTCTATTTTAATAATTTCTCTCAACAAAAATCAGAGCATCACCTCTCATACACCGTGCTGCCCACGCGTGCGCAACCATCAATTATCTATGTTTCCAATTAGAGAGATGGACAACCGACATACCGCCTCTTCGACATACAAACGCCCGCAAATTATGTGTTGGCCAATAAAAATAACAACAACTAATACTAATATAAATGCGTTTATATTATTATTAGTTGTTGTTATTTTAATTAT
>DWNY01000434.1:0-16444 GCA_018250635.1 Telegonus apastus | reverse complement strand
AGCTACTGATATAGGTATCTACTATTTGAGTATATTTTTTATTTTACAAATAATACAAATCATTTGTCTAGTTCGTAAATTACATGTTTTTCGACTATTGGTATTGCACAAAGTTTGGACATATTTTTCGATGTAGATATTCAACAAAGTATTACTAGATTAAAGTTTTTTTCTTATACTTTTTTTTTGTAAAATCATTTGGTCATACAAATACTTAAAATTTTCTTAGTTTTTAAAAACAGTTAAATCTTAATCATCAGAAACCACAAAAATTATACATTGACAATTTTTATTACACGTCGACCATTATTTTCTAAATTTTATATCAAACAAATTTAAAACTATACGATACGAGTATCCGATCGCACCCTGGAGGGTCACTACTTGCGGTTGTAAGTGATGCCGAGGGTGATAATCGTTTGCTGCGCGACCGGCCTGGGAACCGCGCCTTCCGGACTTAGCCCTTAACTACTTAAGTGACAAATCTTTTTTTGATTGTGAGAACTATGGCTAAGGATCGGAAATCGGAAATTGGTAATGGGTTAAAGGACAAAGGGCTAGTGACTCGGAAGTGAATCTTGTTGCTGACTAAAATCTTCTTGATTGTGGGAAGTAGATTGTTATGCGACTAATGATACTAGCATCTTGTTTAATTATAATTATATGACAAGGACTGTGTGATTGTGACAAATATTCAATTCTATATAATAAATTTTTCTGTCTGTCACGTAAACTATTAACTAAATTTGACTGTATGCGTCTCTTTATGTGTTTCCACATTACCCACAATAGACTTACACACAAGAAGACAAGAATGCAAATGTCCATACAGAAAACATTTCATAACTTACCTTGTCGGGATTTGAACATGTAAAAATCAGCGAATCATTTTGCTGCGTAAATCATCATGTAAAAAAATATGAAAATAATCATTTACATATTCAGTGTCTTTAAATATTTTGAATGCCGTCTCAATTGACGACAAACGAGTAAATCGCTCGTTACCTTACCGTAAATATTTCCAAATAACCCGTGACGAAATTTAAAACTGTTGGAAAACGTGTCCATATTTTACCGTAGTTGGGAAAATTTATAAACTCTAGTACTTGAAAAATCATCGCATTCGTGGTGATTAACGGAAAGCATAAATAAATCAGATGCGGCCCCAAGCTGTTGCCACTTTAAAACGGGAATGACAATTGAAAGGTAAAAAGGAATGAATGTCGCAATATATTTGTATTTCATTCCTCGTTCTTGCAAAGGCATAAAATATTCCGCAGTATTCGCGGTGTATTTGAGCCGCTAGTGTTTCTAAAGGTATAAAGTTTTATTCTTTATTGCAGCGAGGACTTTTGTCTTGCCCGATTTCTTTCCACTTTTAATTCTTTCTTTGTAGTAGCGGTTAAGGACTCTATTGTTTTACAGTCTCACCGGCCCTCGTCTTGAGAGCAAACAGGTCATGGCACCGCTTTGTGTTGCCATATTGTTTAACTTGGCTAATATTCCCATGGGACACTAGTGTTCGGGTCGTTATTGTATTACCGTGCATTTAATGGATTAAATGACTGGCTGTGGCTTTTTCATTTGATAGTTATCTTGATTTAGAATAAGGTTTAAGATTGATGCACTAATGATTTTATTACCCATCAACAGTAAACTTATTTGAGAAGTTGCATTTGGCAACTTTCTTTAGAATTTAGTTTGCTATTTAATTTGCTATTTTTTTTTATTATTTTAGGGAAGTCATATATTATTGTAGCATATTGTTCTTATAATAATAAAAACATACAACTCTTTTAATAAAATAGTATTATTATAGCGATAATTATCATATTGGCGAATCTTAAGTATTGCGTGTTTGTATGTCATTAGGGCGCGTCTACAACATGAATAATTATCGCGCAACCCTCTTGATCGTTGTGGACAAACACCAGTAATAGAGAGTTATAAATCGATAGAAAAGGCGTAATGATAAAAAGTGATGAATATTATACAATTATGAAACCTTTTTTAAATTGACAGAGTTAAGAATATTTCTTTGTTTGATTAAAATTTAGATTTTTGATATAACTCCTATCCAAGCAACTAAATTAGGCACACGGGCATAGTGGTCCCATTTAAATCTAACAATAATATTTTGAGTCATAACCATATCACGAATTTAGATATTTCTTCAAGTCTTACAACATAGGCAATTTCTTAAAAATTTAAAATCAACTATTACGAATTTCCTTTTCTATATACATTATAGCAACATTGACTTGTTAGTTATTTTTTATTCTACTCATTGTTCGATTCTATCAATTATAGTTCTATAATTCCCTCCTTCAGTTTTAGTGGAGTTTCTAATTATGTCTACAACGGAATCGCAAGCTGTCGCGTGGCGTACCGGTCGCTTCGCATCTGTCGTGTGTGACCTTGCCTTAAGTTTTGTTGTTCTAATAACGTGTTACAGTGTTGATGGATTAGTCATAATTTGTTTTTTTTTGAATAAAAATAAATTGCTGGCTCATTTATTCAGTCATTATGATACCTACTTAATACACTCTGGAAAACCTATTGCTATCTTTGGACATATAAAATTATTCAATGGTATATTATTGATTTTAACTCCGGAAAAAATATGTGTATGTGTTACTAGTTCATTGCTGTCAGTAGGAAGTTACTTTTATTTGGTATCTACATATCGTTCGCACAAAAACACAAACAATAGTAATTGAATAATAAAAATTAATTAGGGATCTAACAGAAGTGCTTAATTTAAATTCTTATTCGCTAAACATCTCGATTGGAGTTAGCCGATCGATTAATTAAAATTGCCATTCAAATTTTCCTAACACCATATGCTCGGAACGTTGCTCCATGTGTGAAATGACTCGGCTATTTTCTTACAACTATTCGGCATACAAGAATTTGTATTTGGCTTCTATTCGTGTGTTTTAGAGTCTAAATTCTCTTGTTCCGAACAATGTTCCCTATCAGTTTCTGTGCCCATTCCAATTAAACAATGCGTCTTAAGGAAGCCAAGTTCAATTCTAAAGTTTCAAATAGTTCGCGTCATGCCGCAAGGAATAGACAAGTTTCAATTCGATTTTCGTAGTTGATTGGTTCCGAGTTTTTGTAGCGCACTTCCGGATTTGTTAAATTTTAATGGTACGCACGAGCGGGTACAAGAAATTGATATTTGGGTTCTTAGGTGGCCATTAGAACGTCTGTCTTCCGGTCGTCAACGCGTGCGTTCACGTTAATTGCTTCATTTACGAATGCTATCGTCAGTTCTAATAACTATGCACGCTATTTATATTGGTGTTCCGCATCGTAGATAATTGATACACGGTTCATGAGGAAGAATTTAATAGCAGTGTTAGTTTAGTATGAATTTTGGTCTGTCATCTTAGAGGTCCAGGGTTGAAATTCCATGCTCTCAAAATGTTGATGTAATGTGTGCGTATGTTCGTTTATTTGCTGTGACGGTAAAGGCAAACATCGAGAAAAATCTTTGTGCCTGCCGGAGGATTTTTAAATAAATGTTCTCAAAGGGCCATGAAGTCTACCCGCACTTAACCTACATGGTGGACTTTGGCCTAAACCTCATCATGAGAGGAGACTTGTATCCAGAGGAACAAGACTAGCGTTAATATTGTTTGCCACGTCTGAACAAAGTGCATTGAACCAGCGCGTCGCAATCACGCCGTCACGGAAACAAAATTGGATAAAACTCATCATTTTACACCTAAACGAATTATCTAGCGAAATTTTAAGCCGCCCGCCACCGGTGCGTCCGCTTATTCAAACAAAATACCGACCAATCACGATTTTGTGAATTTGAAATTTGTTAAAGCCCAGTACTACAGAAAACCAATACCGCGTACACGGTACACTTACGTACATACGGTAAAACTACGCACAGGCTAAGCAAACTTGCGTTTGTGTGCCACCCACACTCCCGCCATTCGTATAGACAGTCACTCACACAATGCGATATTGCAAATGGGCTAGTCGAATGTATTCGTTCGCCCGCCGGCCGCTGGGGGTGAGAAGGGGGAAGATGCGTTTTTGTGCACAACTCTCTGCTTTAGCTACGTTCACGGGTAAATATAAGTGCGTAACCGATACGTCCTTAATAAGGGATATCTGTGTGCGTGTTTTATGCGACATCTAGCCCTCGGGTACTGTTTTTGAATGCGATGTTACCTTCGTACCGAAAGCGCCTTTGGTACCCGTTCAGTACCTACGTGTAGTGTTTTACGTGGATGCGTAACGTATAGGCCGGACGGCACGCGGTGTCCGGAACGGCAGGTAGGCTGTTTAAAAATAAAACGAGATGTATTATTAGTGACAGAAGCAGACTAAGTGGCTCCGTGAGTCCATCGTTCTCTGCGAGTTAAGCACACCTGACTGGCGCCGATCACGGCCCGGTTAACACTTCTTTCAGCGCTCTGAACCGGCCGAATGGAAAGCTACATAAAAGGGCGCCGCTTACTTCGTTACTAAGAAAAAAAGTGAAAAAGGGAATCGTGCGAGCCGACGGGCTTTTTGGAATCAGTGGGGTCGTTCCAAAACGGTCTCGCCGAAAGCTTAGTCGAGTAAGGTAAACAGGTGTAATACTGGCTTAGGTACTCAAAAATTGATAGCTCAGTTGCCCTTTTAATTGGTTCCAGTTTCGACCGTTTCAACGTCGAAATTATTCGTCAAATACGAATAGCCGATGCACTGCAATTCGGCACGTTTCAAATGATGGACTCTTAATGTACGTGCTTTTTGAACTTATTAGTATGCACCATCTATCAACAGTGTCCATTCATATTCAGTTCTTTCTGAAAGACAGTATCGCAAAATCCTAAGTCCCTAACTCATCAATAGAATAACTCGGATCTAACTCAATTACTCAGCAATAACAGCAATGATAGGTATCGTATTAATCTCAAAGAGGGCAAAGTCAATTGACAAAATTGTTTCCCATTCCTAACCGAACGATTGTCTGTTTTCTATTTAATCAATCAATTAGCTTGATACGTCGGCGTCAATTTATTTAGATTAGCGTAACATCTCCGGGCTACCATCCTACACGTACGTATAAAGCAACACTGCCGCTGTCCTGTGCTTCCCGGACGAATTTTCGCACACACATGCACTGAATACCTAGTCCAGTTTTACTGTGTACTGGCGCTTGTATAAAATTTATAGCGCACACTTTTGCATCCAATGGGGGGTGGAGATGGTCAGCCATTCCAGTCGAGATTTACAACCACTGAGGTTGTGGACTAACTCCGCTAAGATTGTACACAGAGCCAATCCACGGTTTCTGTCAGATTTGTATGCGCTATTCTATTTGTTGTGCGTTATTACGGTCCACATTTGCGCACTCGTTCGAACTATTGACGCATTCAATTCACCGCTGTGTGCATCATACATTGCAACTGACGTGGCTCTGTCCATAATGGTTATGACTTTAGTGTTTCAACTACACTCTTTGGGATGAAATAAAGTATGGCTTTCGATGCTGATATAAAAATAATCGTGATTGTCTGTTTCTTTTTAGATGCAATTGTACTGAGTAGGTGCCTGCAGTAGTGCAGTTTACGGTTCCTATTAATAAAGTACATGAAAATAATAAAGGATTTATAATCATAGAGCTTAAGAATCATATGTCAATACCAAAAGGTCGCACACACAGCGTAATAGATACCACTGGGTATAACAATTTACATATCTCCTTAACCAGAAATCGAACCTAAAACTCTTAAGGTCAATAAGAATACATATACATAAGAGACATACTTAGACACAATAGTTGCCATTCGTCATTTTCATATCTGGTTAAGAAATCGAACCTCAGACTTTTAGATCACTATTTGGCAACAGAGCTCTTAAGGTAGATGTACTTAGGCATTAAATTACAACTTCTGTTTTATCTGAATTGGGAATACGCAAAGCTAAGATCAAAACAAAATAAAATGTATTCACTGTTTGAGCTTAATTTGAAGTAAAACAAGAGCTAGAATTTTAATCATCTTTGTGTCATTTAGACATAAAAGTGGTCGCTTCAAAATCGGTCAAGTGCAATAGGTACAAGAAGAAATAGTGCGTTTCAAGTTATTTTACATTTTTTGAATAGAGACATCTAGAGAATTACTTTAAAACGTTTTTAATGACCATGATTGCGCTTTCTTAGGCTCTCGAGTGCATGAGAGAATATTGAATGTAAGCCTCTACTAATAGCTAGAATAAGTAATGTATTTATGTTTGTTAGTAAAATGAGTTATGATTTTGTTTTTCGTAAAAAAATAGTAAGGAAACGTTAATAGATTTTAATTAAACATTTTTAAGGAGTTGGTGTCTTTCGCGGTTTGAAAGGTACCAGAGTCACAGATATTCAAGCTTGATAGCAATGCTACTTCTGGATGTTGCTAGATTAAACGGTGTAGCATGGAATATCTTTAAAGCAATTAAATGTTGTTGGATTGAAGAGTTTGATCTTTGATTACGTACTTTCTAGATCGAGGATTACTTAAAAAGGCATCCAAAAATAGTCACTAACTGTCAGCCACTAAATTGCTAAGGTTTATGGCACAACTTGATTGTCCAATCAAAATGGCGTAACGGGAGCATACAACAAAGCTTTTTTAAGCTAGTATTCACGCACATATGTATGCTTGTATTTCTTGGACGCTTATCGTTCATCACTGACAGCGTGACATTCTTTCGCACGTAACGCGTCCTAACTTAGTCCTAGAAGCAACTTATTAATTATCAAATCATTAATAATATGTTTTATTTTGTAATAGAAACTGATATGATATCTGACACCAACTTCGATACTTATCTCTCATAGAAGTAACGGGACCGGATTCCTACTAGAACTTGGCAGTGCCTTCGTTACCCCTGAAGAGTGAATTGGGAAACGTCATACAAGTACTTTGATAACTTTATGTATTTTTGAACAAGTAAGTTGACTTGCCACACCCTCTAGTTTTCCTTATCCTCCAGATTTATTACGTCATATGAAAGGCATAAAAACAATATTAACAAAAAAATCATAAATAAAAAACCTAACAGTCAGATAGGAAAAAAAATCACGTAACTAGCCATTAAGCCTCTTTTTGCGTCGGTTAAAAACGGACGCCTCCCGTAACGCAACTTGGGGGCATTATTTCAAAATGTACGTTAGGGGGGATGGGGGAGCGCGGGGTCAGCCGGCTGTTTGTCTATCGCCGCTTTCCCATTCACCGGGTGAATTTTCCGAAGCCCATCGCACCCCGAACCACCCCTTTGAGCTGTTCTCTCTGTATTTTTATTAACGGAATTATATCGTCTGAATGAGTACGTATAACTAATATTGATTAGTTTGTTTATGCGGAAGCGTTGACTACCTATATATAAATAAACATAAAGTGGGAAATTGCTTTTTATTTTGTTGTAGTCTGCTTGTTTGTTTTATCTTTATGCTGAACACGCTTCACTCAAAATCAGACGGATACATCATACTTAATATTGAAAGTGGCTAAACCGATTTTAACAGTATTTTCATTTGCATATAACGGAAAGATAAAAATGTTAGTTTTATTTCTTTACATTGACAAGTTAAACTTAAATAATGAAACGTTACTAATAAGACGATATAAAAAAAAACATAAATAGTACTTATGTATGCTTTGGTCTAATATTGAGCTATAAAAATACTAGAATTTGAATGCTAAGCTATTGCGCATACCCATTAAAATCGGTAAATTTGTACTGGATTAAAATCTAAATACACAATCGAACACCAGTTACAACACCGAATACTATCAGACGGTGGGCGTTGCCGCTTAAGCGCTGATCAGAACCTCATAACACGTCAGTCTTATCGCGGGTTAAGTATGGCCATAAAGTGAGCGATTTCACGCTGCGTATTGGTTTTATCTGAGAGCTAGAATATCTGGCTTTTCAGAAAAAATGCAGTTAGATTAAGACGAGTTTTTTTCTCCGAAAATACCTTAAGGGACTCCTCTAGTGGCAAATGTCCATAGGGGGCAGTGAGTTTCCACTAGGCAGCCTGCCTGCCGTATCGTTCGGTTTCATTGTAAAAATGTGTTATTCTTAATCTTTTTAATCTATTGGTTGATATAAAAAAATGCCATTTAATACTCGGTAGAACTCCCGTCTCTAAACAAAAAAGGCAAGAAGATTTAATACTTGCGTGGATGTTCTAGCTAAAACTATTTAATTATAGATAAATTGCTCCATAATAATCAAAGTAAAAAAAAAATAAAGTGAAAGAAAAAAAATGCTTATGGCGAGATATTATTTTGAAAGATCTTTTTTAATAACATTTACTGTTTACGTTCACATCGTGACAGATTATATTATTATTATTAGGCATGTTTTTCTTTTGGGTAATTGGATCTACAAATATAGCTTACGATACTAAATATATTGTGGCGATTATATATTATCACCTTAAATAATATTAAAAAAAGAAAAACATTTTCTTCCTCCAGTTACATGACTCTACGCGCCTCGAATTCACGTAACGGCTTTGTATTGATACGCGATAGCATCGCTTCTGGCGTTCGCTGTTCAAAACTGCGTGCGTCTATAAATGTTGGATTTTACCAGCTATTTTAGAATTTGAATTTCGGATAATAAAACGAATGCATTCCTGATTTAAATGCTTAAGAATTAAAATTGTCTTTTAGGTTCGGAACTCTGAAGGAAATGTTTATTATATTGTAAATAGTGTATGATAACTACCAACTCACAATCTTAAAGGAGACGCAGCTATGAGAAAGCAGAGGTAACTATGTTATTCGACCACATATTAGAATTTTAATTAAACCTATTTCTTTGTTGATTTTTTATACGATTTCTTAAAAAAATTACGTTCAGATAAATTTACTTCTGCAATATAGAAATAGCAAACAGTAAACAGTCCATCTGATAGTAAGACACTACGGCCGCCCATGGACATATATAATCATAGTCCTACCTGAGGTCGGCCATAGACGCATTGCCACCCGTGAGGACTTAGTTGGAACGCTTCGAATAAGTATATCTCCCTTACCGCACCCTTTAAATCAGAACACAGCAGCGCTTAACACTGCTGTTATAAGGCAGAAATAGGTGTAGCGATGTCGCAGTCGAACCACAAAGGGCCGTCACTTTTAGTATAAGAGACAAATATACGCTTGCTCCTGAGTTATGACCAGGAACGTTACCACTTCATATCCAAAACAGCCAAAAATCCTAGCGTACGGCTATGAGTGTATAAAGCGTTAAAGCGTTTTGATAGCATAAATAAACCTTTTAAAATTCAATATTAACAAAGTAGGTACCGAAGGCACGAGCGACATTTGAAAAAATTACACCAAACTAGTTATAATCTTACCATTTTTATTTTATTGATTCACTTATATAGACAGGACATGATTGGCTATGTCCTTTCCGACTGGGTCAATGATATATGCGAAAGTGGAAGTGACCGGTTGCCTTATAATAAACGCCTCTTCCGTAATTGTTTATGAGGATATGCCCATATGAAGGATTAGCCTTGCCTTCTCCATAGTTTGTATGGCCGGGTTGGAAGCGTTGCCTCGATATTATTAATAGATTTAATCTCGATAGGCACATGTAGCTAAGTGTCATAATGGCTTACACTCCGGCGGAACCACCGTCACACCTGTTTCTGCCTTATAACAGCAATGTTAAGCGCTGCTGTGTTCTGGTTTGAAGACTGCGGTAGTAGAGACATACTTATTCGTGGCATTCCAACTTAGTCATCAGTGGTAGCAACGCATCTGCATGCTCGTTTGCTACTCCGATCTCACAATATATGTCAAGTGTAAATCGGTTACATGCTTCAATTATTTTCATTTATATTTTATGTTATGGAAGTAGAAATCAAGCATGCAGCCCACCTAATGGTAAGTGGCCACTGCCGCCCATTGACATCTGTAATCGACCCCAGATAAGATCACAGTCCTACCTGAGGTCAGCCTCCTTAAGGACTAAGTTGGAACGCCTCGGATATGTATGTCTCTCTTTCCACACCCTCTAAACCAGAACACATTAAGGCTTAATACTACTGCTATACGGCAGTGGCGGTGGTGCTTTCGGAGTCGAAACACACACACACCATCAAAATTAAGACACACTAACAAACCCGTCCAAAACAAACTACATATGAACTAATTGCTGTTAATCGCATTCTATGTAACGAAGAATCACGGACTGCGATCAGCTTTCTCGCTATCTAGTGTTAGAGATATCAGGTGGGAACACATCACAATGCCCTTTGTTGATTCACCAACTAATGGTTGCCGACGTGTGTATGTTCAGATATAGTTGTTGAAGATAAATTAAATATATAGCGCTGATTGCAGACATGACATTTTTATTGAGGTGTCAAAGTGGACTGTATATTAGTCCACCTTTTGGAAAGAAAGGCATTGACGCCCACGGACGTAGACCAACAGGGTGAATGTTTAAAATATGCGTGATTCGTCAAATACGAAACTATAAGGTATAGTAAAAAAATCCTAAAGTTACAAGGCCCCTTTTATAAAACAAAATTTACAATTAGATTGTCAAAAAATTTATTTACCTAGCCGGGAATAAAACGAATTTAAAATAAAAACACACGCTATAGATATTATTGCACCATCAGATAGTTAAATAGGTATGCCTCGTACTTTCGTCTCAATTTAGGTATATATTCATGTGTTTGTAGAGCAAACAAAGATTTTTACTTCAGTATACGATAACAGATAAATGGTGTTTTATTTTAACGAAGTTATTTATGCTATTTATGTTGTATAAAATATAAAACCACTCATTGTTCTCACTTGTGCCTACAGTTCGTACCCAAGTATGCTCGTTCGATATTTTTTTAAATCTCTAAGGTTTGAAGTATAAGCTGGTATTTATAACATGTTTGTAGTAAAAGATTCGATCTCTGTGCGCACATACTGATACATCAAATGGAGTCGAGTAATTTGTCTCACAACGCAACACATAGTTAACGGTTTAACAGTCCATTACAACGTGTTTTATCAGTTTAATTAATGTAATTTAGTAATTTAATTCTTGTAACGCCGTCTAGCGTTGTCTCATAGAAATAGTTAAAGGTCAAGGCTCGAGCGAAGCGTCTAAGTACTATATATTAAATTATAGTAAAGGTGACATACTACTAGTACTTACGAAATAAAATAAAACCTTGTAACTAAAATAGGGAAGTTTATAGTAAAGGCTAATCCGATGCGTTCCAACTTAGTCCTGTGTATAGGAAAGTATTTGTTGCCTTCCACAGGTAGGACTCGTAAACTTATCTCTGGTTGATTATATTAGATATCTTTGGGCGGTAGTGGCCAGTTACTATTAGCTTTGTTGCATTAAAAACATCATACCCATACTCAAACTTTAAAAACCCATGCTCATTCAACACCCATACTGTTATGATAAAAAATATTTAGTTTTTTTCGTTTTCGTCCCTTTTTTCTTCGTTTACAGGTACCATATTTAAAAATTGTAAAGCCTATGTCACTATGATAACTGAAACGATTCTAACGACACCTTATATGTTAGAATCCGTCAAAGCGTTAGGGCTATGGGGCGTGCCAAAGAAATAGACATATGTACATACGTTGAAAACCCTACTTCCTTCTGACGCATTCAGGTAAAAATACGTCTGGCCACATACCCGCTAGTAGCATAATTATTTATGCTATTTATGTTGTATAAAATATAAAACCGCTAGTAGCATAATTATTTATTTACGCTCTTTACTTTCAGAACGCTTTCCATATTTTTGTAAGAAATGCCTGTAAATGTCTGTAAATTGATATACGCACCTGTAGGTACCTATATCAATTTTGTTGACGAAGTAAATAGAAATCTATAGAAAGCGTATGTTTCTATTTCATAACATAATGAGCGTCTCTCGATTAGACACGTCACAGTCGTCCTATTTGATTAGCGTTCAATAAACTAGTCCTGACATCACACTGATGCACCCACCATAATACAGCACAGTTTATTTTAGTATGTAACAAGTACCCATCTTGTTTTATGTATTTTAGGCAAAACAAGAGGCATAAATTATGGGTATAGAAAATGTTTGCAATTTTTGTTACGGACGAACACATCATGCGTAGCAGCATGCTAAATACTCTAGATATGTGTAATAAAATGACTAGAACCTCAATTATAAATAAGCAGAACGTAAATCTTGAATATTCCAACAATGAATAAGTGATTTTAAAAAAGAAATTTGGTTTAGAACCCTATAAATTCTTTTCTTATCAACTTTCAAACCCTATAGATTCAATTCTTTATTTTTATTTCAAGTTCATTACACATTACCATTTAAAAGCGACATAAGTTCTCTTCGGTGTGATATGTGGCTGGCAAGTTCGTCTACTTTTACTCGATTCACGAGAAAGTAATAGTGTGCGATAAATGTCCGCGCACGCCTCGGCTGTACTTATTTGTACTTCATATTTAATATATTGTTTGAAGGTGGTAGAACATTTTGGTGACAGTTTGTGATTCTACTCCAGCGGCACTGTTGTCACACCTGTTTTTGCCTAACAATCAGGCCCCTCTTTCCCTCTTAGCCACGGTAGCAATGAAGAAGGGGCTCTCTAAGTTCCTGTGTGATAGTATTGAGACAAAACTAGTGCCTATAATTAAAAAAACAAGTTTATAGCAAGGTTATTTTGTTTTTTGTAACAAGAGAAGTTAGTAATTAAATCTTGTCATACAAGTAGTTAAGTACGCGACGAATTCATAACCGAAACCATGAGGACAGATTTTTATCTATACATATAAATAAAATTGTAGTGTCTGTTTGTAATGTCAAATAAAACCTTTTTTAATGCAAATGAAATCATATGCGATAAAAAACCACAATTATATTTTTTTTGTCTGTAAATTTTTGAAAAAAGCATTAGCGCGCACTACAAGCGCATGCAGCCGCCGTCGCGGGCTTTAATATCAGTTACTATAAGGCAGATGGATGCGTTCTTACTCCTTTACTGCGAGTAAAACCGCGGGGATCTGTTAGTTTTATATAAAACATCATTAACGCAAAACCTCGGTAAGTCACGTTACAGTTAGCAAGTTGACTTTCAATTTCACTTTTAATATATTCAGTCTTGTTATGAATTGTGCTCTTCGTTTTATGATCTTGGTGATATGACCGACAGACGCGCGCCAGATGAAAAAAATTACATTTAATTTGATAGTCGGATTAATTTAACCTGAATTCATCGTGTATAATAATAATTAATATAATACTTCGCTTGTGGCTATGTCTAGTGTACCCCTTTATTAGGCTATAATTCTTTTGGCATGTATGCATGCCGTCACACGAAACCGACAGTTTTAAATAAAGGTTAATAATTCTTGGCTTAATAAAGTCGATATTTGTAATTACACCAGTATAAATAATAATAACGCTTTCTACTATATCTTTAGTAATTATACAACATCTTAGATAAATGAACACACACAACGACGAAAACACAAACACCCAGATTGGATAATTTGGTCGATAGACATTGTTTAGCCGGGGATCGAATCTGGGAGCCGCTGCATGTCAGACCGATATGGCACCCGCTCCGCGACGTGGCTCATCAATATACTATGTAGTATATATGTTTTGGTTGTAAAATCATTCTTCCTTGATACGATAATATAGTTTATAATAAAAAAAACATTGGTTTAAAATGGTCAATGACCTCAGATAAAAGAACTTGCTTTTACAGATTTTTAAAGCTTATATTTCAATAAAAACTTGTATAAATCTGGTAAACAAATAGCAATTACGATGTATTTAATATTTAGTTATACACCGACCGGGAATTTTGCCTGGGACAGCTCAGATAATTTGCATCCACTAAGTTCGCAAAGGCTACGAAGCTATAATGTTTTCAATAGTCGTAAAGCCTGCAATGCGATTGTATTACTTACTGTTTTAGTAATAGAACCCCGCATCGTTCAGTTACCCGAAACAAGGAAGCGGGTATTTAATGTTAGCATTATCGTGGGAAATTCGAAACGTCTCCTGTAGTTCCAGTGAAGTGCATTAAACAAACTCCTAATGTTACTTATATTTTAGGTACAAACAATTAAAATTGACGTTTTATGATTGTCTAGGATTTTAACCCTTAATTTTTCTCATAGAGTTGTTATAAATAGTAGGGAGCCATAGACAGGCGAGTGCGAGTGTCACACAAAAAATAAAACAGGAAGGATGACAGACCTATACTTATCTTTGTCTAATGTAGGTAGACAGATAGGTAACTTCATATGCCGTCTTTTTTTTCGATGGCCACATTTTAGGCTAGCTTCTGCTACTCTATATATAATAAGTGTATGATTTTTCTATGCTTATGCTCATTCAAAGTAGTTTATTCACAGAATTGAACACCACAATCTACCACCACTTCGCAAGGTGTTTTGTTATGGAGAAGACGCAGCGTAAGACACTTTTACCCATAATAAATACCTTTATAAGTTTCTTACTAAAGATTGTTAAAAACCCATTTCATTTGCTTTTGAAGTATATTTAATTTATCAGTCAACCTGTAAAGATCCAAATTTCATCCTAAATGAGTAAAATGAGTGGCTGTTAGCAAGGAAAGAGTATTAATTTTTTCAAAGAGATGTTCTACGTACCAGCGTCGTATTAACTAGATTAATACGTACTTAATTCACATAATTATATTCTAACGAAATTGTTCTCTGTTGAAAATCTTTTTTGTTTTGATAGATCCACGTGAAGAAAGGTTATGGCTATTTTATTTAGTTCAACATTACATGACTTTACTTACTGTAAAAATAATTTTACAGACATTGATATTTTTACTTTTGAAGATTTTTAAAATCTAAAAAATAAAGACTGAGGCCTGAGAGTCAGCTTGTATATTAAACACAACTGACAGATTGACGGACAAAGATGGATCATTCCGATCGCAAAAACTAATCTATTACATAATGGTTGGCATAGGCTAACGGTTGATAAATTCACAGGAAGTGTCAAAGTCTATGCAAATTGAAGTAAATTGCGCCCCTGTGTGGTCCCACAGTCCCATGGCACTAATGTGTAGATTATGGTGTTTTTGCCGTAAAGATAAATTGTATTATGCAACAGTTCCGATATTTTACGCTTATGACGACACGTTGCGGAAAATATGTGCGGTTTATTCCGTTATACGGGTACGGTTAACATTTCGTAACAGTGAATTGTAAATATTTTTGTTGGTTGGTACGTGTATATAGAAATGTATGCGACTATTCAATTTTAGTTTCACATGTTTTTTCGTGTCTATTCTTTTCGAAAATATCATGATTTAATTTACATGCCCGTACTTTGCCCGTATTTTTTCTAAGGGTTGTGAAAGTCTACCAAGTCTCATTTGAGTACTATGGTAAACTTTAGTGTATACTTGTACACGTGTATTCAGAAAACTACACACTAATTAATACATAGATCTCGAAATCTTAGATCTGATATCAAATACGTACATGAGTTTTCAAAAATTCTAGAAGTAGAAACAAGTTTGGTCAATCAAAGACTATTAAGTAGTCGTAGAAAGTATAAATTTGGGACAGGTCTAGAAAGTAATGGCCTAAATATATGATCTATAACATATGAGAACTTGTAGCATCGGGGATATAGGGGGTATCAGGGATATCGGGGATATGTGAAATATTCGAACAATAAATTTACAGTCGTTCAGTTTAAGAGAGCTTTATTCATGGGTGGAAACTTTTAGGAATCAATATTTTTAGTGAATCAAGATGATTTTATGGGGATGAGAACTAAAGAAAATAGACCTTTTAATTAACTTTCTGTAACTCGAAATAAACAGATAAAAAAATCCTGTGAGTAAGTAAACAATCAGTGTCACGTTATCAGAACCAATGACAAGCAAAAAGCCATCACAAACAACCTCCATTGTTACTGAATAAGCATATCTAACAATGCGTTTTGTTACTGATTCAGATTTCACGGCACTGCCTGCAGCTGTAGGTCAAAAAGTAAAAATATTAGATTTGTTCTAGTTATTTCGACTTTTAGAGCGTATAAAATACAACTATGAGTGACAGTAGACCCAACAATTATTTTTATTGTTACGGAAGTAGCAAACGGGCATGCAGCCCTCTTGAAGGTAAGTGGTCACTGCCGCCCATGGACATCCACATCATGGGCGGCAGTGGCCACTGGGTGGCAGTGGTCGAACTCAGATGTGTTGCTTCTCCTGAAGACTAAGGTGGAATGCCTCGAATAGGTATATCTCCCGTACCCTTCAAATCAGAACACAGCAGCGCTTAACACTGCTGTTATAAGGCAGAAATAGTTGTGGCAGTGGTGCCGCCGGAGTCGAACTACAAATGGCTCTACCACCAGACAAGTTTAAAGAAAGAAAAGCTAATTTCTAAACTATAGCCCTGGATT